>JBCFXI010000382.1:0-178796 GCA_038496175.1 Ampulex compressa | reverse complement strand
TGAGAGCTGATATTGCAAGGCTTGTGTGCGAAAAAGTTCTATTAATTCTACACAGTAGTTTTTGGTTGGTGAAAAACGAAAAACAAAACGAAATGACTTTCCGAACAACCCAATAATTAATGATTCAGTGTGTATTACACCGACCATGATTTTAAGGTTCTGCGCAGTTTGAAAATCGCGCGCATGCCGATCGTAGAGTCGATAAATCGGATCCAGCCGGTCACAGCTGTCTGGCATCTCCGCGGTTGTTTCCACCTTCTCCTTACTACCCTTCGGAGGTCAGGTCACGAATTTTTGATTCCGACCATACATACTGTTTTTAACTCTGTCGAAGCAACTGGGAGGAATGGGTAGAATTTATGACAGTTTAGAAAATTTTATTTACCTTATGCACAAAATATGTGATACAATGTACACAAAGAATTAAATAACTATATCATAATTAAAACGACTATTTACACGCGATAGGAGTGAATGAATCTTTAAGCGTCGAGCTCTATCAAAGTCCCGCTCTTTCTCCTTTCTTTAGCTCGGGTTATCCAGAGTATGTTTTTTTGCTGAAAATAGAGAAATATATCGCTGTCGCATAACATTCAAAACAATGTGCGCCCGATTCCGTTAACGTAAAAGTTTCTTACTTGAAAGTAATCTTCGATCTGCTGTAAAGTACGATTCTTCGTTTCTGGCACGGCGATGTAAATGAAGATGGCGTCTAAAACCGCGGAAGCACCGAATATCGCAAAAACTCCAGCTATACCCACGGCGTTGTTTATCTTTAAAAGAATTCTGGTCATTAAAATCCCGAGTAAAATAAGTTCTAAAATACTCTCATGGTTCTTTGAATATTTTTATACAGCTGTCCAAATACACAGCAATCCACCAATAGCCAAGTAACTATAATAACACTGACAGTTAAATATAAACTACGTAAAAGACAGGGATATACCACAGAAGTTTCAGGCAAACCACATTCCACTTTTTATTACGAATGGGAGAAATACTTGATAAGCAAAAAACATATTTTTTTACATTTGTCAAAAGAATCCCCTACGATCATAGCTATCGAGCATAAGTAACAGAAATGATTAGAATAATTTTCGGTTTCAAGATGTAGTTTTTTTCGAAAAATAATGTGTTTTTCTTTCTTATTTTTCTGTATTAGAAACGTGGTTCTTCATCCTTAGTGCCTACACGAATTGTATATATTATTCAGCTTACCATGGGGAAGACTTTTGTGACCGCAAAGACAAGCATGTTGGCGACGAAGAAATTAAATCCACCGTAGATACCGCGAGCCCTTTGTGGCAGTAGTTCACTAGTCATCAAACTCGGGAGCACTAGAAGTCCTAAAGTGTTGGCGCCCACATAAACCAAGAGGCAAATCCCGAGAACATATTTCTGAAGTGGTGTAAAAATTTTATGTTAGACAAGGGAAACCTTGGATCTTCGCGCGAATGAGACGAATAAAAAAGTATTTCTCGAAAGACTTACATCTATGACAGATTCCTCGGCTTTAGCCAGCATATATCCCGCCAGGATCAAAGAGGCCAAGGCTGTGCCCAGAGCCGAAAGTATCCCTAAGAATCTTCTGCCTGTTTTGAGCAATAAATAACAACTAAGGAAGGAGAAAATACATCTGATGACCGCTGTCACTACAGCCGCCAAATACTTGTCCACGCTGTCGCCGCCTGGTTTACACAAAACGAAAATATTTTCCATTATAAGGATTTCGGTTGAATAAAGTTTAAACAGGGATTTCAGTATTGATAAATTAATATTTATCTTACCAATATCTTGCATAAGATCGACCGCGTAGAATACGATAACGTATGTTCCGCTGGTAAGTTGGAGAAGAGTGAAAATATTAATAATGGTCACGGGTTTCATCACGCTCGAATCGCGTATCATGGAAGCTGTGCTAGAGATCCTTTCCTTGAAGGACGAACTCATGATGTTCTTCGCATTATCCGCGTTTATTCGAGATTCTAAAACCGCTATCTCATGGTTTGCCTAAAAAGAGGAATAATTGGTATTGCGCTGGAACAGCTAAGATATAATATTTCCTTGAAAGAATTGATTAAAATGCGTATCTGATCTCCGACATGTCAACTTTTACTTGGCTTTACTTTTAGTGAGCATTCAGATTTTCCATCTTTAAAGGCACATTATATTATATCGAGGATATGATGCTCATCGTTGCTTATACGATACTGTACGTTTTGCCTCCTATGACATAGTCGATCACCGACCTGTTCCATGTCGCCTCCTCTGAGCCATAGGATCGCTTTTCTCGCCTTTCCTATTTTCCTTCGCCTCACCAACCACGCAGGACTCTCGGGAACGAGCAGTAGGGCAATTATGGCAACGACAGGAAGTACGGTACCGCAGAAAGCGACGACGTCCCAACTGAAGGAAGCTCCGAAGGCATATATCAGGAGAATGCCAAAGCAGTAAGCGGAGAAGGAGCCTCCTGTTAGGAAACCGCGAAGTCCAGGATCGGCCATCTCACTTACCAGAACCTGACAAAGTTACGTAATTGAAACTCTCATGATTTCAGAACCTGGTTGATATATCGAACAGCGAAGTGCACTAACCCATTATTTATCATTGTCTCTTTTTTGGGACGTTTGTTTCTTTATTTATATCTACCTAAGTAGTGGAAGTTTTGACTGTTGTAACTAAATGTTTGTACCGACTGCTATAAGAGTTACAAATTCAATAAAAATATTTTTTCTCTCATTAGCTTACTGTAGGATATTAATTAATTAGTGCATTATTCAGGTTCGCACATGGCTTTGGCATATAATGGGTTAAATTACTCTGTAATTCTGATTCTATAGTCTATTTTTTTGTCAAACTATTGTTTCCACGAGAAATTAGTATTTGTAGAAATTTAAAACGTGTATTACAAAAAAAATAAAAAAACATCCTAAATCACATATTATTAAAGGTAATAATTTGGCATGGATTTTAAGCTTTATTGAGCGTATTAGCGTCTATTCAAAATATAATTACTTGACAATGTTTGCTGTGATTTAAACGCTCAGAAATTCCATTAAACATATCATACATGCATGTATTAGTTTCTATATAATTACTGTTTAATTGGTACCATTTGATATTTGTAAGTAAAGATCTATTATACCAGGCTATCATTTTCGTGCAAGTTTAATAACAAACGCAGTTCATAGTAAAATATATTAAAAGATCGCTATTTAATTAATTCACTGATTTGATCAATACCTGCGCCGGTAGGGCTATCAGGCCCACAGCAAATCCGCACACCACTCTTCCCACCAGTATGTAAGTTATGTTATTGGCGAAACCCATAAAGATCCAGCCGAGGCAGAGCGGAATAGCTGACAATTGGAGGCTACCGCGTCTGCCGAGAGTATCCAATAAAGAACCCGACAGTAAAGATCCCACTGGCGTTGCCAAACTATGTACAGAGGCTGCGGAAGAATATTCGTCAGTGAGATATAGATGGCTTGGTAAGAATGCAATTACTAACAATTACGATGAATAGTAATATAAATAATGATAACCAAAGTGATTATGCAATACGGTTGGCCATTAAAATTCGGCAGAGACATATCAGTATCTCAAGAGATAATCGCCTATAATTAACGTTATCGAAGCGGATAATGCGATTAGAAGAGTGACTTAATCGGCATTTACGTTGAATCGAATTTTCTGCGATACGCGGATATTGAATCAAGATAAAGGCGATCGATAAGATTAAGAAAGAAAATCTTTTACGAAGTATAAAAGTTTCACTGCAGATTATATAAGATAACGCAGTGATTAAGCCCCTTTATTCGAAGGCAACATTCTTATGTTACTCAGCAACAGCCAGTCACGTGAGCAAACACGATTGAACTTTAAACGTGCAATGAATTATCCACGATTATATACACTAGGCAGCAGCCAGCCTCGTTAATACGAATATTGGTCTAACGCCCGATAATCGAATTCTCCCCTCGATTAACTGAGCTTGAAAATAGGACTCGAAAGCTTGGAACTGTGCTAAAGAAAACGGGATAAAACGAGATTCGAAGTCTTGCGTTTTAAAGCGAAAGAAAGCGCTTTTGCCGGTCTCGTCTCTCGTTTGTTATTCAGGCCAGCACCGTAGTCATTTTTTTTTGTTAAGCACTTACTTACAACCGACGACCTTTTTTCAAGGCATTGTAATTTAATTGTTACCCACATTTAATCTACCCTTTTTGTATCACATCACGTACTTGTCGTAACTCGGACGCAGCGCTCGGATGCGAATAGAAATACGAAAGAAGTCTAAGCGAAAATGACCCGCCCACCCTTCTCAATTCCCCGTGAGGAATGCAATCAGTTCCGCGCTGTATCTTCCACGAGATGCAGGGTGGCTCAGCCTCTTCCCACTAAAGAATTTACTTTAATGAAATTAAGAAAATTGCCGACATCTCTCGCACATACTCGTGGCATCGGCAGATGCTTTGTAGAACAGATCCCTTTTCAAAGGAATAACGGTGGACAGGAGTACAACAATCGTGAGGAGGCAACCATGTTTCACCTGAATTCGTGCAGCTGCAAGGTTTTTAACATTTTTTGATTTGTAACGGCAAGTCATACCTTGCTAGAACGTGGCTTTAATAAGAACGCATAACTATAATGGGGTTTCCAATGGAAAATTAAAACGTTTTGGGGAAAAACATGGCTGCTCACTGCTTTTGCGGCATTGAATGAACCAAAAACGACCGTATCATAAACTTTATTCATTTCCACGAGTAGGTACATGTAAATGTAGGGATAGCCCCATTTGTATACATAGTTCCAAGTACTTGGAAATGGATTTTATCAAATCCTGATTTCAAGGAAAAAAAACTATGCCTGGAACTATGAATTGCCGCAATGAGTAATTTCGATTATAGTTTTATTTAAAATCTCATACACTTGGCTATAATATATTATATATTACATTCGGCTAAGATATTGTATTCATAGGACACGCTCTCCTTCGTCTTTATTCGCGTGATTTTCCAATATAATACCACCTAAAGATCCTGTTAGACCAGCGCTGTTTAACCGTTTGTTATCCGCGATAACCGAAAAAGGAATGAGATACTTCTCCACTATTTAGCTCCTCCGTATGAAAAATTTGTCTTTGTTCGTCTTTATATCATCGTCAGCACTAACAAGACAATTTAAGTTTGGCGAAGACAATTTAACGTCGTGCGTGTTATGAATCGGCATCGCCCAAAATTACGATAAGCTACGTAACACAGGAAGCGCCGCCACGTGCATGACCCAAATGTATCAAGAATAACCCGCTTAAGTCAACCGATTTGTAGCTTAATTCGCTCATCGGTCGAGATTGGGACATCGTCATGTGTCATTGGTCCAGAAATTTTTGGGGCTGCTGGGCGAGAGCAAGGATAAGCCCTGTTTCTCTGTCTCTTACATCACAAAGGTCTCGGTTTGCTTGATCATTAATTCAAATACGATCGACATTTCGGATCCGGTATTACGATACGCCGAATCCGTATTATCATCTCCAGAGTTATGTAAAGTGATTACGTTCTGTCAAACTATCCGTTATGGAGACGATAATAGTTAATTCATATCTGGTGGTCGATTAGATTAAGATCATTATCGGGTAATATTGCACTTATCGAATATTGGTCTGATTTCATCCATAATGTAGGTATATCTCGGAATATCTTAATCAGCTTTACCTCTGGAAATTGTTCTAGTACCTTCGTAATATAACACGCTACGTTTTTTCATAATAATCCCTTGTGTGTCGATCACCAAGAAAAATCCTTTCTCGGTTATTTTTATTTCGAACCGTAAATATGACCATAGCAAATAGATATGAAAATATTACTTAAGTTGTATGTAAAATGGAGACACGAAAACGCTATTTCATCCGTGATATATAGCTCCACACTGATACGGTAGTTACGGTATACTATCCGATGGTCGTTAATTTTTCAATGCGCTCCAGCGGTTGGAAATTTTATGATGCCTTAAAAACCGATTCGATGATATACTGATACTCTGGCTTATCTTTGGCACACGTACCAGGAAGGAAATTGTACTTCTCACAAAATATACAACCCAACGTATACCGCATTATTTATCAGTATATATTATACAATAGCCCCACTTTCTTTCCCTTTGCTTGGCGCAAACTGGCAGTGATAAAATTCATCGTATAAGAATCAAATAAAATTTCGAATGTGCGGAGTCAAATGCTTATAGGTTATACCCAAGGGAAATAACTCGTAAAACTGGAAAAGTAATTTCGTTCTAGAAACATCATAGGTATGGACACAAGCAGGTAGCAGGGGACCTTGACCTACATGTTATTCTGTGGAATTTAACAAAACGTGGAATGTAGCTGCGCATGAATGTGATTCTGCAATCGTCCGCGATGTTACAAAAATGTCGCTTGACCTTCATAGGTTTTTCAAATTAAATTCACCCTTTAGCAAATCAAGTATATTTATTGTACATATATATTGTATTTAAAGAACATTAAATAATGTTAATTATCTAGAAAAAAATCAAAACCTCTGCCACGTTCTTTTAAAATTACTTTAGAAATTGGAAGACGAAAATCTGGACAACGTACGTATTCACAAGACGCAGGAAGTGTGTGATCTTGTTGATCAGACAAGGCACACTCTAGTTTTTCTACCACTATACTCTTCAATGCTGAGCCCTATAAAAGTCTTTTCCAAAATCAAGTTTAGCGCAAGAGATATGTTAGCTGATACTTTAAACCGACAAAATTAAGTAGATGTAATTAACAGCTCTGTTGGAACTGTTACGTCTACAAATTGTTATAATCATTATATGAATATGTATGTTAAGTTATCAGCTGCTGCTGCGGGAGAACCGTTATAGACTAGATTATATATTATATACTAAAATGTACATATAACCTAGTATATAAACGGTTCTCCTCGAATTATTACGATTATTAAATTACTGAATTATCTGCATATAGTTTTCATACATACCTTCATCTACATACATAATTATGTAATTGTATGAATTATAAAAAAATATTGTATTTCTTACTATACAATTTAACATTATTTGGTATTTCTTAAATATAATATATATGTTAAAGTACTTGATTTGCAAACGAGTGAATTTGATTTGCAAAAGGGTGAATTTAATTTGAAAAACCTGTAAAAACGTGACCGGGTGCTGGGTTGGAAGCCTTGATGGCTACACTTGGCCATGACCCTCATTGGTAAAAATCATCCAATCGGACGATATGTAGGTCAGTAACAACATGTACTTGTCATGATCATTGCTGTAGTCATCCCATTATGACACCCTTGAACTTGCAAGCAGGTCCTTCAACTTCGCAGGATAAATTAATGAACCGATTTCGATTATTCAATCGCTGATACATGAGTCAATCCTGCTCCAAAAGTCTACCGAATATTTTTATAATTACTTTCGTAAGCGGTTGCAGTCCAAATTCTATTTATTATCGCCATCAAGTATTTCTGATAAGGCTCGAGCATTTCGTGCCAAATGATCGTATGATTTTGGAATATAGATTTCGAATATGATTCATTATCTCTGAACTTTTTGAACAAATATAAATAATAGAAATATGAATTCGAAGTCGATTAGAAGCAAGTAGCTGTTAAATTCCAAAGTAGGTATAACACCCACACGTTATGTACCTGGCTGTAATCTATAATCATGTGAACGTGTTTTTTACGGAATATATATTTTGTAATAGCAATTACAGTTATCCACCAGCATATTAGGTTCCAAGTGAAATGGATGTAATTCCAAATGAATGTAATAAAATTAAATATGAAGGCTATGATATTAGGTTCAATGTGTGTGCATATGTACCTGCATATTTTTTTAATGACTACATTATGTACATTTAGCACAGTACATGCACCATATCAAAAGTGTCATCGAAAATTATGCCGAAGTATCAGCTTACCTATCCAGGATCCAAGTTCTGCATCAACGTACATTGTGCCATTGGCCACAGATAGTTGCGGCAAGAGTACAGCGCTGTATCCGATCGGCATTCCTGCGCCAGCGGCCAAAATCAAAACAGCTCCGGTCACAAGACACTGAAACAACAAAATTCTTGATGATTAAGAGACACGGAGAGATACAAACTTTATCGAGTATTAGAGATAGGTACTCCTGACTCTTCTCTTGCGTGAAAATGCTTTATTGAGTCTTAACACATTGCATGCCAGACACGTACTTCAACGTTTTTTGCAGTCTATCATTATTGGAGCAGGAGTCACGTAAAAGTACGTATTTAGTAGATATGACTAGAGAGCGGGTATTGTTTAAATACGATGGACATTGTAAGTATGTATGGTGTTCGTATTGCTAGGCAACGGTTTGCATTATTTGTTTCTAGAAGTTTGTCAAATTACTTGGGTTTAATAGCTTCAGAATGTACAAGTCGTTCAGAACGTACAAATAGTTTTCGATTTATTGCTACCTTAGGGAATGACCAAACTCTTGTGCAATATGTTAAAAAGAAATGGTAAGCAGAATTAAAGCCTTTAATACAAAAATCAAGTAATCCTTAATTTTCAGTAAAAAACTCGCAATGCTGTTATTTACCGTTCTAACAACTACTGCAGACTGTGTATGTTAAGCAGGATTGGAATGTTTCCTTTTGTAAAACACGAAATGGATAATAACAATTGTGAATATAAAAAAAAAATGTAGTTTATTTCTATGGAAATTCACTTTGCAAAAAGAAGTGTGATTGATCTATCAGAGTTTAAACTACTAGCTGATGAACCGGCCGGCTGGTATTAAAAAATTTAAGCGAAGAGATCAAGAGGATGAAGCCAGGACCATTTCTGGAAATTTATGGCTACTATGTCTTCTCGCAAAGCGTAAGCTACTGACATCCTCCTCGAAAAATCGTTAGCCGGCTCCTTGAGAATCGACGTGCATGTGAAGATATTTATATTCCCAACTTCCCTAGGAACCAACATAAGCTACCAACATAGTTATAAGGACAAGCACGATCGCTATAAGAAACCCTCGGTGAAATATGTTCTAATGATCACGTTCACTGTCGTGACCGTGTAGCACGTGGAAAAATAATTTATTATAGGGCTTACTATACGCGTTATGAAGGTTTAGAAGAATATACTGGTATTGAGAGCTGCTAAGGATCGAAATGACACCCTCACAGGAAAAGCAACATTATAAACGACACTCGCCACTCATGCAACAACACAACAATAATTAAGAAATTTGTCAAAAGCTCACTAACTTTAACATATTCATCGCCATTGAATTTTTTGGACCTGATAGATGGTGAACCTGTTACTATCTTAATACTATAATTATCGACCACTACATCAATACATCCAGATATGCTATAAATATTTATTTTAAAAAAAGGATACAAAAGGCCAAAGTATTAGAAATTGATGCATTAAAGCGTTTGCATATAATAATAAAATACTGGAAATTTTTCGAAGATGTACTACTCTTAAATTGCAGAATTTTTCTAAGGAATTGTAAATCCGCTGTTTTCACGGTTTCTAGTATTAAAGCAATGTTATCGTTGTTGGTTGAATTCCAATTTTAAATACCTAGCGAAACGTGGTGTGGGATTTGAAATTTTGTTTGTCCATTAAATGAAATTATGAATCAATAATGCACAGAGTTTGCTTTCATTTAACCTCGTTTCGGTAATTATAAATGAAAAACTCACGTGTCTTGAAAATATAAATGATATTTAAATATGTTATAAATAACAACATTCTAAATAACATTTTGTTTGCTTTTATAAGATAATACAAAAAAAATGAACGTTTTGATCGATTAAAAAATCTTATAAGTTTGTACTGATATTTTAACTATTTTCGCGGTATGGTCAAAATAAGGGTGCGTCATTTATTAGAGATGTACACGATCTGGAATAGTTAAATTAATTATAAATCGAGCGTTTCACTCATTTTCTTATCTACAGCTAGAAGTGTAAGAAATTTAAAAGCGAATTTTATTTATCATAATATGGTGCGAATAATCCTAAACGTCGCCCAAACTAAACAAAAAAATTAATAAACTATTTTTATTATTTATTTAAAAATTTTATCCTCTAAAACAGATATTATATTTTTCTGGTATTCCAATAAAAAAATTCACATGGCAAACAGCATATGGCAAATGTATAAGCGATCGTGAAATTAATTCAAATCGTTAAGAGCAAAAATCAGTAATATAAAATATGCAATATAATTTCATTAGCGTTATAACGTACTATGCACTTGCGTTCGAAGAAACGTGTGGCAAGCGCTCAAGAAATTTTAATAAGTTGGCTTTTTGAGATTTTCAATTTTGGCAAAAACATCGCGGCGCGGCCGTGAATCGCATACTTTATCCTCTTCCTCATATTGCAGTTATAATGAGTTTGTACATCTAAGTTAGCAATTTACATTAGAAGCTTGCGGTCCATAAAGGGCCCTCTGGACGTTTTTTAACGAGGGCTCATCGTCGAGGGCGCATGTAAGAATCACATTAAACATTCGTGAGTGAAGCACGGCATGCCGGCGCATCTCAGTGTACTATTTTCGTCGAGCATTTCCTCGTCGTACACTTCTCGCTGTTATTATGACATTTTACGGATCACCAGACGACCCTAACCGGTTCCTAAGAATATTCTCCGGGCATAATAAAGGGAAAGATCGATGAACCGCAAAAAACATTAATTACCAACTCTAGATTTTATAAGTACATACAGGTTTTTCAAATTAAATTCGCCATTTTGCAAATGAAGTACTTTTACATACATATTATACTTAAAAAACATCGAATAATATTAATTGCATAGTAAGAAATAACAAGTTTTATTATACTTTATACAATTATATAATTACATATAGAGATGATGGTATGTATGAAAACGGTGAGTTGATCATTCAGTAATTTAAAAATAATAATAAACTAAAGAAAACCATTTATAGACTAAGTTATATACATATGTACATATAATCTAATCTATAAATGGTTTTCTGTGAATTATTAATATTATTAAATTACTCAATTATCTGCTCATAGTTTTTATACACAGTCATTTTCTCCATATGTAATTATGTAATTTTTTGAATTGTAATAAAATTTGTGATTTTCTACTATATAAATAAGATTATTTTATGTGTTTTAAATAAAAAAAAATATATATATAAAAGTACTTGACTTGCAAAAGGGTGAATTTGATTTGCAAAAGAGTGAATTCCATTTGCAAAACGATGAATCGAAGGATATATCCAAATAAGAAATTCTCTCGCGTAAGTTCAGCGATTTTGACTTGAAGTTTTACAACTTAAATAAAGTTTGAGACAGCTATTTCTTCTCATTTTTTCTCTGGTTATTACATGCTCTAATGTCCTATTTAAATATTGATAAAAATATCCAAAATATTTAACCCTTTTAGTGCCGGGCGAAAAGCCGGCGCCTGTGCGAAAATAACCAGGACGAATTTACAAAGGCTTCGAGAAAAGTTCATAAAATCCAAATTAAAAATGATATTTACATAATACAAAAAGCAACATATTACGGAAGAAAGGAGGAATAAAGTAATGGCAATAGTTTTATAAATTTATTTTTAGATAAAGTTCTCTCGCACAAAGATATATCGTCGCTGATACTTCTCGTAAGAATTTCGAACGACGATACAGCGTCGTCCGGACACTAAAAGGGTTAATGCATCGTAGCGGATAAATTGTGAATTATACGCTTAGCCACTGTGTCCATAGTGTTCTGTGTTTAGTTACCTGTGCCAACACGCCTCTAGAATTTGATGAGTAGTGCTTTATCGTGATGGCCTCGCCAAGCATTCTAGCCTCACTGTTATTATTTTTGTCATTATTGTTGTTATTATTTCCTATGTCCTCGAGAGCCTCCTTTACTCTCGCGGGTTTGATATAATTTACAGAATGATATGGCAGCATCGCCTGATTTCCGTCACTGAAACATAATTTTCTTGTCATCAGATAAAATTGCGTTACATGCAAAAATAGTTAAAAACGCGTCAATAAACGTAGCAATATGCATGCGTAAGGGAAAAGCACTACATGTAATTAAAGATTCTGCGTTGTATAACTTTGATCAGAGGCCCTTATATAATATTCTTTTCTATCAAAGTTTTTAATCACGTTTAGAGTTGCATTTAGAAGGAACATAATATTGAGAAACTTGATTTAAAGAGAAATATACATAATAGTAGAAGACATACCACGTTGGAGGAGCCATGATAATCGGAAAAATGCAAAGTTTCTCCAAGGGTGAAACAAAAGTTCCCGTGTTTCTCACTGCACTTCAACTTCTACCGCGAATCTGGAATCCTTTTGTCTCCTTTCCGTATTCCAGGCCACTATAGTCCTTTTATGTGCCACTTCATCCACCTACTACTTTCTTTACATTCCTCGAGATAAGGCTTTTAAAATCTCCGTGGGAGATGCACTTAGTTTATGTTCTTAAAGCTCTTATCGTTATCACGGATTACTGCACGAGTAGTCTTTGGCCAGGTGCCTCGAAAAAGTGGTAAACATTAGCGGAATTACCTTACAATCGTTTGCTATGCCAAGCTCTCTCCTATTTCTTCTGTTATCTAATCTCCCCAAATTTCAAAATATTTTGGCGAGCTAGTCGTCGACTTCCTTTATCAACCGAAGTCAAAACAATTGAGAAAAATTGTGGCAATTTTTATTGCTGTCTCTAATGTTATCGTATCCCACTTAATATCCTATTTTTACATTATTCGCCGATGTTGAATTTCGGGTCTGCTCGACGATCGCACTTTCCAAAACGCAGTGGAGTCGGAATTATTTAATATGTGCCTTTCTAAATTATATTGATTCAATTTCTCGTTGCATGTTGGTGCACGTGTAAATTGCTGGGTGCAGTGGCGAATGGTATTTGCAATCAGAGCGGCGTAACTTTGATTGGCCGACATTAACTTCCTCGCCGCTGCCAGAAGCTTCCCTCGACGAATGAAAGTCACATGGTTTTACGGCTTTACGGCTTTACATGTGAGTCGGCCTATTCATTTCTTTCGGAGCATTGAACTTGCGGTAGCAGTCCCCAGACGTGTGAGTACTTCCGAACCGTGATATTCTTTCATTCCTCCTCCCACAACACCTGATAAAGCAATGCGACTTTTTAGCTGGAGAGCCAAGCCGCTATTTTGCCACGGTAGGTCAATAATCCAAAAATCGGATATCGATCGAATCTCGAGAAATCTCAAGTGACTTGTCGACGGTTTTAAGAGGATCAATACGTCAGACGAGCGGCCGATTAGTTTCTTGGAGTTTTTAGAATTCCTGAGGTTCTTTGACAAATGGAATTGAAGGTGACTTGACGGAATAAAAACTGCGGAGGGCATGGAATGTAAAAAATGTATGAAAAAAGTTGAGAATGGGAAAGATTACATCCTGAAGTTTTCTTAATCGTTTTATGGGTAAACCTGATTTACACCGATCCGTTTAATTTGTACGTGTTTCCAATGAGTTTTCTTCTTTAGATTTGCACAAGTTCAAAACGGATAATACATAGAACTTCTTCTACGAATATCTGGACAATGTCGATATCTTCAATAGAAGCAATCTTTGGTTTAAAATATTTTTTTCTTCCGTTTTAACAATACACGAGACAATCCAAATTCAATAGTTTATGAAAACATATTCGCTTTACCAGGTATTTCAGATAAATCTTCTCTTCTGGATTAAGTAGAACTCTCGGTGTTAACTTTCAGCATACATTCCTCTGCATCTTGGTGAAAGTTGCAATGAATCGATAGAGTACTTGTTACAGATACTTTCAGCAAAACTCATCCACTACCATTCTTAATTTTGGATAAAAAATGTCAAAAGAGGAACGAATAATTCTACAATATTCTTCGAAAGTACCACCGAAGACAAGATCGAAGATCGCGAAAACGATGGACGATCTTCATACGTGCCTTTCTTCTCGATCTTTCCAAAATGTTTGCACAATCAAAATTAACTTCTACACTCTCGTTAAAGCATTTCAGCTTTCCACGACAAAATGAACTTCAACGGTTATCAAATAACGATAAATATCACGCCGGGGTGGAACGCACATCAAACTGAACGATGCAAAACTGTTGGCGCGACTCTTGAATTCGATAAGCTGCCTCAGCATCAAGATCGCGCACTTTCACCTCAAACTTTTCTCGGTCCTTCTCGGGTAGTAGTAAAAGTAACTTTCGGGCCAAACTTAAAATAGCGTGTATATATCGAGCGAATGCAAGAAAAGTTTGTTTCACGGGGCGAAGATGCCAAGCGAGTAGCGGATGAACCGAACAGAAGCGATCCGCGTGCTTCTTCGAGCGTCAAGAAGGAAATGGAGATCGAGGCAACTGCAATCCTTTGGCCGGTGTGCAGGACGAGGTAAACGTCGGGCTAGCAGGTTTTGCACGCCGGTCGAGCACGAGGTCTCGTTAGATAAGCCCGTTTGCCTTGAATGACCATGATCGAACTGAACGAAACATTTGCCAGGGCCGTGCTCTTATAAGCCGCTCACTTTGATTAGGGGGCACTTTCTCGTCGGTTCGGCCAGCTGCACACATTCCCGTATCCCCTCCGCCGTCGTCATTCTTAAGAATCATGAAAGGAGAAATATGGCGTTTGTGAATAGAATAGTAGGAACTTCCGCGTAAGTGACTCGGCATAAAAACTCGATTATCATCTCAGGATTCTTCTGTAGGATCTTTGTAGTCTCGATTCGAAGGAATGGAACTTACGGTTCCTCTAGGCTAATTAACATTTGAAATTGACGAGATAAGTGGAAAAAGCAAATGAAGTAAAGGGGAAGAGGACATTGTAGTTTTTGTACTATACGCCTATTGCAGAGTTAGTGATACGAAATGCACGTTGAACCGGGTTAAATGATCGTAGCAGTCAAAGTTGATAAATTCAATGAGCGGACAAAGAAATGGGCAGTCAGAAAAGATATTCGTGGAGATCAAGCTATGTCTGTATCTTGTATCTTGTATCGAGCGTGCACATGCGTTACCGAGGTGTTATGTGAGAGATAGCGAAAGCCTGACAAAAGCGTGGATTGGAATCGAATTCCTATCACCAATGATGGTTTCATTGTTCACGGGACAGAAGAACTTAATTAATTTCGAAAATGTACTTATTCTAGCCACCAGAATGTCGATTAATCTATAACGATGTCTTCTCATCCAATGTATGAATTAAAGGAAATTTGTCTACAATATCGAGAACGAGATCAAAATCCCTTTTTCAAACTCCTTATACAAAATTTGGATAAATATATTTTCTTTATAACAACGGGTTCGAACTTGTCAAAAATTTAACTCAGACGAAGATGGACTGCATCGATATCTTATTCAGCATGACAATGCAAAAATATAAGTCGGTCATTCGCAGCTATCCGCGATAAGGCGACTGACAAAAGAGTAGGCAGGATCACGGCGTGTTAATTGAAAATGTGGTAATCAAAACTATAATGTTTGATAGAACGTGTGATTACAAGTATGTTACTGTTAATTGATTCACCATAACTATTGTGTACCTCCATAACCGATATAAACTTAAGGCTGTCCAACATAGAATTACTAATCGACGATTTGTAGTGTATCATGAAAAAAATATCCGTGCGTACATACGTAATCATAGAACTCGATCACAGCGATAATAATTATTAAACGAGACATTTTCAGCGATATGAACCCTCCGTTATCGTGGGAAGTAAATAATGCTCATGGCGTATACGCATCTGACAACTCGCACATTTACGAAATGCGAGAAACCCTTTACGTGGTATAGCAATTATTGCCTGTCGGCTATTATTGAGCCATTGCTGCCATAGCCACTGCTATCCTGAATCGAGTAATTGTATATTTTCCGTGGTAATCAAATGTTGTCCTTTTGCAATGACATTATAGAATGCATGCAAAGCGTTAGAGAGAGAGAGAGAGAGACGTCCATCAATCGTCTCACGGTTCAAGCTTTTCCACACGTTGATGTTTGAATAACAAATGTTGTGCACGCCTCTGAATTTCAGAAAAAATGGAGGAAAAAGGAAGAATCGTCTTCCACTACTTGGAAATGTTGAGCGTGCTTAAAAAACATTTAGATCATAAGGACGAATCAATGGAGCTTCCGCTTTATATCTTTGAGAAGCTAGAATATTTATAAAACGGCACCATAAGTTGATGGCACATAATGAAAGGTCGAAGCATTCGGCGACGTGTACACGCGAAAATATTCGTAAAACTATGCGATGTTTGCATAGCAAAGACACTTAGGTCGACATATAAATGATAATTGAAGAAGTATATCGGTAGGAAGTTACATACTTCTATATTTTCTCACATGTATTACTATCAAGTACAAATCGTACTATTTTCTTCTTGTATACTATAGATACGAATGTACTACTAGGTTGTTCAATAAGTTCGCAGAGCGCCGTCTATTCCCCAATAGCAGAACTAAAACTTTGACGTCATTTTAATATTCCATGTTTCATAAGAAACTCAACCAAAATGTCACTATTTGTTTGGAATATTGTAAATAATGTTTTGAGTTTAAAAAATCTCTGTGTACAGTCGGCACTGCAATTCGCTAACAATGCGACTTTGTCAGCAATAGTTGCAGCGTTTTTTTTAACTTTTAAAGTCTTTTTAGTTCAAAGTCTTTAACTTTCAGTTTATCTTTTCGGTTTAAAGTCTTTAGTTTAAAACTTCAGTTTGAAGTCTTTAACTTTTAAAATCGTGTTACAACTATAAATTCGTTTTTTGATTTCCGCTCCGTAAATTGATTGAACAACCTAGTACCAAAGCGAACAATACTGTGGGTTGGAATGCTCCTGAGGTTTTATTCCATTTTTTTGCCATATTCACCTGTTCGGTGTACTTTGCGTTTGGTGGAGTTTTAGAATAATGGCTTTCCGCGCCGGACAAACGGTCGATAGAAAGTTATCTCTGGACCCCGCGTATGATCATGTCGACATATCCTCGTAACCATGGTGGTTCTTCAAGCATCACGCACGTGAAAGCCCCTGTTTAAATGGCTCATTAAATTCGCGTGGGTACCATTCGCTCCCCGGTGCACAATCCGAATCCTGGCCGACTAATCGTGTTTAGAGCGGGGCAGAGGTCGTCGGTTAATAACGCAGATGTTAATTTCGCGTACGTTTACGCGAGCCTGCTCACGCGCCTAGCTAATGGCAATTAAATCGTTCCACTACGCTTTAGACGATTCGAACGTGCAGTGCAATGTTTCATTTTATAGGTTGACAATTTATATTTGTACATCAATACGCCAGCCGAACCGAATGTTAGTTGAAATTGTACCAAGTCCCCGAAACACTGCAATTAGAACTGCACTGATGCACTATACTGATTTGTGTAAAGAACTTTGCAAGCCAGAATAGAAGATAGAGGAGAAAAATTCGCATACACAGATATATCCACAATCTGTAAACAGTTTTGTTGTAATAAACATCTATGTCATGAGTCGGCACGAAGATGCCGATGAGTGTCATTTAATAGATGATAAACATAACCAAACGGAATGAAGGCGATAATAAAAGCATGACGCAATGCATTAGATTCTATTCTGTTGGTAGCACGTGGCATAAGGGAACTTCTGTAACCTAATAGACGACATTATATTTCAGATATTGGTGAGAAAATATTAATAAGGAATAAACTTTCAAAATTAAGACCGCTAGTCGTAAAGAGTTTCGTTTCTACAAAAGTATGAATCTGATAACTGGCTATGTATCAAAATTCAATCTGACTTTACTTTGGTAGTTTATGACTTTCTATCTCCAGTGCAATTAACCAACGTGATCCTCCATACGAGGACAACCCTTCTTTCGCGTACTAGCTACGTATTTTAAGAACAGTAAACTGTACAGGAGGGCCAAAGTAATTGAGCCAAACTGACATCTTTATCGGCCGTCAAGAATCAGCAAGCAAGCGCGGTGCTCGACGTTTGCCCATTACTCTGCGATAACCTTGACCCGATATTTGGATAACACGTCGGCAAGGCTAACGACTCAACTTGACCGATTGCAGTAAAACTATTTTGGCGTATAACATATGACCACGTGCAAGAGAAGTACGGTGACAAACTTAAGCGAACAGACGGAACGGTTCGCTTTTCCATCGAAAACCATTATTTCCTGCAAGCATTTATCCCCTGATTTCGTTGCCTTAGAAAATATTGAAGAATAGTGTCTATGCTTCATTGTTTGCAACATGTTTGCAGCATATTTCTTTGACGAAGATTGTATAATAAACACAGCAGCGGACTAACAAAACGGCAACATTTGAATAAAGGGATTAAATAATTGCTGAACCGAAGGGGCATAATAGAGTGTGATATTAAAACTGATATTGATGTTGGCTTAAGGTTCGAACAGTTTGGGAATAGAAACTATTGTTATTGTTTGTTTCATTTTTGACACAATCGCTAGGTTTGTTTGGCCAAAGTGGACTACAAACCAGGAGAAATGCTACATATATGTATCTCACATGGAAAACTTTCCTGGGGTGAAGAGTGCGATTTAAATGAGGATCTCCCGCGTGGAAATCTATCCGGTAGAAGTCCGTATTCACTAGCCCACATATTTTAAGAGATGTGTGTAAAAGATTATCTTTAACACTAAACCTACCAGGCACTTTCTGATGGTATTTATGTATACAACGTATGTCCCTAAAGAAAAAGGCTATTCAGAAGAGATATAGATAGATCGATAGAATGATTCACGCTCTATGGTAGAATCGTGAAGAATTTCAAAAAATGCCCGACTACGAAGTACAGCAATTTTTCTAAGAAACGACTGACCGGTCATTTTGACCCTTTCGATAGGTTTAGTGTTAACACTGATTATTGGTAATTGACATTCATGTTAAGTCTATGTCTTTAAAAAATATCACAAAAGTCGAAGATCTAAATCGCTTTGGAAATGGCATGATGTAACCTATACTAATGGCTGTACTATGGCTGATTAGTACCGCGCTTACAACGCTTTGCATATTATGTACCCTGGCAACTGATCTCCATTCGTGTTTCTCGTTCCCATTGCCATTGCCCTATTCACGTGAAACGTAAATGGTATACGTGCCAATATGGCCAAGAAACGAATTTGCATACGCTCTAACCTCTCTCATACTATCGCGGCTCCCCATTAACCATTTGTCGTTTTAGAATACATGCAATTCGATGCACTAGAAATCCGGGTACTCGCCATTGCACCTCGCATAAACTACACCTAAATAAATCTTTCATATCAACAATGG
This sequence comes from Ampulex compressa, assembly GCA_038496175.1. Classification (NCBI taxonomy): domain Eukaryota; kingdom Metazoa; phylum Arthropoda; class Insecta; order Hymenoptera; family Ampulicidae; genus Ampulex; species Ampulex compressa. The sequence continues at coordinate 159,484 of JBCFXI010000382.1, read as the reverse complement.
CCGTAGGTTGGCAGTAAAATTTGGTGACCTAATGCAGACATAGCTCAACAATCTCGACGTATCTTTTGTTTTATTATCAACGAGAAACATTCATTTGTATATCCAGACTCGTACATATAGCGAGTAATGCCTCACAGGCTTTCCAAAATGAATTAATTCTTTTGTAAATCAAGTAGTTTTACATATATATTATATTTAAAAAAACATTAAACAATGTTAATTATATAGTAAGAAATCAAAAACTAATATACGAACTTCTTCAACAATCTACAGTCAACTCAAATATTTTCTACGAATTCCTTCGAAGATTACTTCAGAAATTTGAAGACGCTAATCTGGACGAAGTTTGGTTGATTTTGAACAACGCAAGTGTCCAGAAGATGCAAGAAGTGTGTGAGCTTGTTGCTCAGACAAGGTATACTCTAGTTTTTTTTACCACCATATTTTCCAGTACCGAATCCTATAGAAGAAGAAGTCTTTTCCAAAATCAAGCTTAGCGCAAGAGACATGTTAGCTGATCCTCTAAATCGGCAAAATGTGATAGATGTAATTAAAAACTCTGTTGGAACAGTTCCGTCTACAAATTCTTATAATTATTATATGAATATGTATGCTGGTTTGCCAGCATAAGTTACCAGCTGCTGCTGCAGGAAAACCGTTATAGACAATATACATATGTACATACATCCTAGTCTATAAACGGTTCTCCTCGAATTATTATTATTATTGCATTACAGAATTATCCACACACAGTTTTTATATATACGTTCATCTCCGTAAATAATTAAAAACATCAAATTTTTGATTTCTTACTACGCAATTAACATTATTTAATATTTTAAAAATATAATATATACGTAAAAGTACTTGATTTGCCAAAGGGTGAATTTGATTTATAAGAAGGTAAATTTCATTTGAAACAGGATGAATTTAATTTGAAAAACCTGTGTGCGAAGTAAAAAATATAAGAGATTATAAAAGTAAGGCAGAAATAAAGAATATTTTGGTTTTACGGTTATCGAAATGGAATTCTCACGATTTCAAGAAAGAAAGACGAATTTTACAGTTAATTTTTGTTTACTACTAGCATTGGTTCTCTTATTAAATAAGGCCAGGGTCAGGCGACACCCGCGAGCATGTTGTGGCAATGGAAACTAATCTGTGGTTTGCCTCCCGGAACTTCTACGATTTCAGGATCTCTTGAAACCAATCTCTCAGAGCGCTGTTCGCATGCCTGCAGATCAAGGTTTAATCGCGTGCTCTTGATCCATTATTTCTAGATATATGCACAGCTGCAATGGGAGCTTCACCTGTGACCTGAGAAAATCTGCATATGCAACACTGTTTTCCGATGCAAATTGCATCCAGTTGCATCCCGAAAGGGTATCCCTGGGTATCGTAAACGGCGTTCCTCCTTGGAACAATCGAACATTTTTTTAAAACTATTTGCAAAGCTTTCTACGCATTGTACTGTTTTTAACGTTGTTATTTACAATCGTGGCTTTATCAGAGTAAGTATGCCTTTCATAAAAATTCTGTACTTAAAACCTAATGTGATCACACACGTGTACAAGTACTTTATTAATCAGCACGTACTTCTCTAGATAACTGATTATTGAATATATTACAGTGGCCACATTTTAAAGCGACTATTGACAGCAGCTGATTGATCGCGGCATCCGATCGTCTAATGAAAAGTGCTCGCCCTTAAGTCTTGTACAATATGTTAAAAATATTAATAACGTTTTAGTTGCTTCAAAATGTATAGAATATATAATACTATTATTATATGTAACTGCAATTTGCGTTGCATTACAATGTTAATAAGAAAAATGGTAGCCTTACAGCTGTGGGTAAATCCCGTTTATTTCCTGCGAACTAGAATTTTTATATACAGCCTGCCACTAGCCATTAGTCTAGTTTTACCACGCTATTATTGTGAAAAATAAGGAGCAATATCGTGGAACATATTAACTCATCTCCGTCTCAGCTGTACTAAACAGGGTATAATTCATGATGACTAGAAATTTCTTGCCTAGATGAAGGTCAGAGTGATGCTTTGACGCTATATGATTGATAATCATACGAGTTACGATGAAAATACGTAGACTATGATTGCAGTTGCGTTTTTCAAACTTAAAAGGAGATATGGAAACAGGATGACATTACGGGCAAGTTGTACTATTACGCAAAATGACTAGGTGCTTCTATTCACGAACCGCCCTAGCATGTACTCTTGTACATCTGTGTAAGCCCGAGGGCGTGACGTCATGCTGCATCCCGTAATTCAAGGAATTTCATCAAACACGTTTACGGCCTTACCACACTCCCACGATATGTATCTCAGACAGAAACTCTCTCTCTTTCTCACATCGTCTCTAACAAAAAGCAGAGAAATCTTCAGGAGGATGCTATATCGGTCGTCGTTACGGCCTCTGGCATCCAGACAGCGCTTCACTAAGTTATTAATGCGATCAATTGTACTCACGACTGATAGTATTATTTTATTTGTATAATTCAATTTCAATATTGTCTACTATGCTCGTCCAACCTGTGATTTACTGTTGTAGAGCAATGATTTCTAAATTTTTCCAATTTATAAGAGTTATTATAATTACGATCTTGAGTTACTTAAAATTGCTTTTGTGTATACTTTTATGCATTTTATGACTATAAAATTACATCAAATTTATTTACTACTACTAAATAAGATGAATAAATTTTTAATTCAATTTATTCTTTATGCAAATTCGTTTTTAAGGCCCATGCCTGAGTTTCTATTGTTTCGCTCGGTATATGTTTTCCTAATACTTATTTTATGCGGGAGAATATGATGAAATTTTGTCTGAGATTATCAGACGCTTTTTCAACACCGTCAGCTTTCTTTCACTGCGTTTTTGTTAGCCAGAAAATTACTCATGAGCAAGGGCAAACGACTGCAGGAGAACACTTTGAAGAATGGATAAAATTATAAAAACGTGTTTTATTGATGGCCGCATGAATATCGCGACACGGTGGTATAGACTAAACGAAGGTTGACCTTTATAGGATAATCTATGTGACAGGAGACGTATTTAAAAATACTGTCTTTTTCACGCCAAAGGTTATTATACAAATTGCAAATAGGTTATCTCCTCTTCAACGTTTGCAATAGAATTTGAGGCAAGAAAAACTCGACGTTCGACTGCTATTGCAAAACTTCTGTTTCTCAAATAGTTCGTTCTCTTTGGTATACGAGTGCGTATGTGATGCCAAATTACAGCAACGCGTCGACCGTTCCGTGTGGCTTTTCTCAAGCTATATTTCGATTCGGAAGAATGCACGCAAAATTTAAAATGCTATTACAAAACATTAAACTGTAAAGCTCATTATCTAAAATTTGTAAAGAAGTAATAGCAAGTGCCTCCTGCGTTACTAAAAAAACTTTTCTGAAAATTATCTATTTCTATGAACATATTTGTATGGAGTTTGAATTCTTCTTATATAAAAAATGAATTTTGATCTGACGGTCTTGTGGAGGAATAGAAAAGACATGCTGCGTATCCGTGGTTTATCTATATGTAAAGGAACGTTGTTTAAATTACTGCAAACGCACTGTAATTGGGCATGCACTTACGTGGGCTCCGTTAAATGTATGTGTATAATAATTGAAAATTATTATAACAAAATTCTTCCGCTTCTCAATTTCTCAGGAGATCAGAAATGAACAGCGTACATGATACGTATAAACCCTCGTAAGCACGAGTAACAAACGAGTAAAGGATTTACCAGAAAACGGTAGCAGCTGTTGGAGAATAAACGTCGTATCTTGTTCTGTAAAATATGGCTGACGCGATATCGCGCGAAGGGAAATTTTGCCTTGCCAGTGCAATCCGAGCTTGCGGATTTCCAGTTTACATTATTCCGATCGTAAATCTCGGTGCACGGCAACAGTGAACCTGCAATTTGAAATGCTATTGGTTGCCTTTTAACAAGGCGGTGGAAGGAGATAGTGCATAAAAAAGTAACGAAAAAACGTGTCGTCTTATAAATATTATCGACAGTTGGCGGAAATATCTTGGACGAGGCAAAGCAGGATGGAAAAAGTTGGTCGAGTGGAAAAACTTTCCCCGTTACTCTCGACGCACGGTTTGTAATTATTTCCCGGTTACCACCATTTTTCCCGAGGCTTCTGCACGAGATTCTAGGGGATAACCACTAACGAGGTACCAGATACGCATCAGCATTTTTCCAGCGTAGTTTTACCATTCTCGAACACACGCTGCTAGACTGTAAGGTAGTGCGTCTATCTATCTTCCAGACGGTATCGTGCGAAACTTTTGCGGTCTAACAAATGCATTTTTAATCGGGACACAATCAATCAAAACATTAGCATAAAGGAACAAGCCGGGCTTCGAAAGATAAGGGAGTTTTTTTCGGTGCGTTTGGATCGAACGATTATCCTGCTGCCTCCACGGTAGTCCATAAAACATAATGATCCTTGATCCTGCTGACTATATGCGCGATCAATAGTCATCCATCACTGGTGGGTTGACAATGCGTGAAAAATATTTCGGGCCAAGTGTGCGCCGAAAGATTCGAAGCAAGATCGTGGAGTGTCGTGTTGATAAATGGACTCACCCCTGGATCGGGGAAAAAATATTCCTATTGCAGGGTCCCTGAGAAAGAAAGCAGGATCCGAAGGGCTAGGAATACATCGTCTATTATACGTCGGAAGCTTATCGTATCCGGGAGACCACATCAAGATAACCTTTTTTTCATTGCAAGTCAAACCTAAGAATCTGCGCTTCGGGATTCCCCATTTACTCTTCGATATTGACACCAGGGCCGGCATAACCTTTTACGGGACCGGGTTCAACAATTTTGCGGAGCCAGAGCACAGATTCAAATCCGATACTTAAATTTCACAATGAAGAACTATTTATTATACTTCAGTACAAAGGATGTTACATACTACATATTTTTTGTAAGGCGAATATTAAATTATTTTTCCCGCCTTTTTTACTGTCAAATCTTTATGTCATAAAAATTTATTGAATTTGCTACTTTGCTTTCTATTCAAAGCCAGAGATGTAAATCGTTCTGGGCGCGAAAAAAGATGGAAAAGAAAATTTTGAATTCATGTCGGTGTGAAACATTCTGTCATCGATTAATGAATTATGCGATTCCAATTTATTTTTTATATACCCGAATATTCAATCTACTACACAGGGTGTCCTGCAAAATGCCTGATGAGTTTTCGTAGACCACGGGGCTTTTCAAAGCGCGGGCCAAATTCCGGCTAACGCGTTGAACCTGCTTCACGCTGGTCCTGGTAGGATGAGTAAAAAAGAAAAAAAAGAAAAAAAGAAAAAAAAAGAAAAAAGCGATCTAAAGGGATAAAGAAAGACAATAGAAAAATATATTATTATGAAATATGATATATAAAATATGTGTCTATTAAAATATTTCAACCTGTTACAATATTGGGAGTTTCGAAACTCAGGGCCGAGTTCCGGCGAACGCGTTGAATCTCGAGCCGGCCCTGATTGACAGCATTATAGATAGTCGAATAACACTGCGTGTAAGTGGATGCCGACGTGGGTCGAACGCATTTACTTTTCATCATTTTCTCTTTCTTCAGAATCTTTGTCTTCCTGCCGTCTTGTATACCTTTGTATATTTGTTCGCAAGATATTCATTATCCACAGAAGTCTTGCTTTTGCTTGGAAAAGAAGGATAATACCCTGGAATGCTTGGGCATCCTTATAACAGCTTCATTTAGCTATACTGTTTTTATGATCTCCGATTCTAATTTTCGCGATAGTGACGAAGAAACCACCGTTTTGAAAGTGCGTAGTTTTTTGTATTCCAAATAATGGTTTTCGATACACTATCACTATCGTATTTATAATTTGGTCTGTAAGATAATATTACGAGCTTCCAATTGCCATGGAACCATTCAAGGCTTTGTTTATGCGATAACACCTACTCATAACTTTTGTATTAATTAAAGGACTCTGGATTATGGATTCAAGTTTTACGAGAAAGCTGCATAATTAAATCCTTGAAACGACATCAATCCTCTGACGAGCCTAAAGCTTTGTATAATGACACCCTCAAACTTTCTTAGCTTTCATAAAATTCCGCTTTAATGTATTTTCGATAAATCACACTTGGTGACGTAAAACTGAAAACGAAGAAAAAAATGAGCCATTTACTTGTCGTAGAACATATAAATTCCTCAATTGTCTATAAAATATGAAATGTTGGAATAAGTTTACTATATCTTTATGTACGATGATTAAGATTCTATTAAGCGCTAGTTATGTTTGACAGTCTTGCTTTATGTTAATTAATTTATTATAATGTACAGATTTAAAATCTATATTTACAAAATCGTGTTATAATTTTTTATTTAAAAAAAGAAAAAAATAGCACCAAGAATAATATATTATGCGTTACTGTATATTAAGAACGGATAAAAATGCCCGAAATATTACATAAGTACATCGTTTAAATGTGTATCATGCTTTGAATTATTTCGCCAATTAATAGATAAAGCTTCTGTTTCGGAATTTAGGTAGCGTTCAACGAAAAACATTAAAGTAATGCTTATCTCTTATCAGTGCGAATAATGTACCATGTAAGCCACTTCCTTTAAGCAACATATTTCTACGTAATCTATTTCTAAGCAAATATCCTGGCGTTTTGCAAAATTATCATATCATTCTGCAGTATCTTGCAATATTTATCTTCAGCAGTGACACTTTACTTTTCTGACACATAGATCATTAATCGTTTGAGAACTATAATCGAGCCCCCCATTCGTCAAATTAACGAACTTCAAAAAATAAAAAGTAGAGAAAATGAATGATAAAGTTATATACTTTATTAAAGTCCTCGAATTTAAGTCCTGGAACATATGAAAGTGTGTGTGCCTGTGTATGGAAAATGCATGACTGGGGCACTGTTCAGGGCACGGCGAGGACAGTTTAATGTGAGCAGTCCGGCAGTCCAGTTTGAGAAAGGATGTTGAGTTTTGCAGGTAAAGTGTTTGTTAGAAAATTTGGTGGAAAGACCAGAAGTACGACGATAAACTCTATACTAAACCTCAACCTTCATCTGTCAAGAACAGTTTTAATAGTCTGTATATATGTTTCAACTTTTTCAATAAACTATATCTTGATCAACACCATTTTGCTACACTACATAAAGAAATTACTTACGTTCTTATAAACATTTAAATAGCATTATTGCTACGATTTCCTGCAGAATACAAGGTTAGTCTCATCGACTACTGAAGAAAATCAGTTATTATTCAACAACTACAAAAATATTTACAATACAACGAGATTTATTTTCAGCGTAGAAAGTGTGAATTAAATATTATAATTCTGTATATATAATTGTATATATAAGTTAAACCTAGTAAAAATGGAATTAACTCCTTTGTCATAAAAATGGCTCGATCAAATGAGCGTAGTGTAACAGCAATAGTTCTTTATCATAAAATGTATCTCTGGAACTCGTTGTAGAGCCACAAACAAGGCGGGAAAAATGATGCCGGTGCATATACGCATATGTCTGCAGCTTTTATTCGCAGCAGCGGAAGGCGCGGATATGTAGAACGGTCTCGATAGTATTGTGATTTCGTAGAGTAGGGAAAAGTTACGAAACTGGGTCAAAGTTTTCGAGATAGAGGAGCCAGGTCCCAGAAATGGTATCCAGGGTTTATGAGACGTGCTCTGAAGATAGTCCAGGCAGGTAGGGAAACCGAAGCTCCGGCCAAAGACGGAACGGCGCGGTGGGAAAACAGAATAATCCAACTGCACGAGGGTTGATGGAAAGGGTAAACAACACGGGTGCGTGGTAGACGAAGCACTTATATAAGATGGCACTTTCGACGAAGTGGAAGGAAGCCTTGTCGTGTATGAGGGGGAAAGATGAGGAATTTCTCTCTTTTGTGAGAGCGAGAGTGCTTCGAAAACAATGGGTCGTGGAGAAGGTTCATCGATCCACGAGGGTGTCGAATGCACCTTCGACCCCGCCACCTCCGGCGCCATTCGTCTGCGATTTACGATTAATTATTGAGGGGTCTTATGCGCGAGGGGTGCAAGAAAATTCTGATCCGATTCGATTATTGGCCCGGATGAAATCATCCCTCTACGAATTAGGGGAAATCGTGTAATATGCCCGCGGAAGATTGGAAATTAATGTCGATCGATTCACGGTTTCGCGAAGCGGTTCAAGGATTTTCTTCCAATCGTTCTTGGTTTTTTCTTCTTGGGATAAAGGCGTGCCTTTGGGTGGATCTACCAGATTAAGCGTTTGTCCTACGACCACGTGTGAGACTCGTGGTCAGATATTCGGGCCAAAATTGATTATCCCGAGTCTGGCCACGTCTAAATGTCCATGCACGTTTGGATATACCCAAAATCTAGTTAGATTTATAACAGAAGATAAAGTAAAAGGTTCGATCGCAGGCTATGGTGATCAAGAGCTATAAACGTACGAGACCCTTTAATTAAAAAAGGGAATTCCTGGTCTATTGTTCAACATAGGGCCAGGATTTGTATCATCTTTTTGTCTTAGTTACGTGTTACTCTTGGCTACGTTTGCACGCTAAAATATATTTTCTCAAAAATATTAGAAAAGAATCTTTACAGAATGCCTTACAAGTTTTAATACTCGAAACATTACAAGAGTATATTCCATAAAGAAATAAACACTTTTATCGCAGTATATTTCCCTAATATGTACGACACCTTTCTTGTTCACTGATTTTGTAATTATTTATTAAATATCGTACAAAGTTGAACCAGTCGTATCTTACACATCTATTTACATTCCGTAAGTCGTGTGCGACTGGTACAACTCAGGAACGGACAGTGGAATGACTCGAAGGCTGGGCGGTCTCGTTTTTGTTTTGGACCCACGCTGATGTAATTTAACCAGTTAACTACGAAATGTATCGCGGAACGTAAGGCAGGAATGAGACGTGGAATGATTTTACGTTAGATATAAAGCAAGTAAGGAAGGATTACATTTTTATTCCATAAAACATTAGTTTTTCTGCAAATAAATTCTTGTGGTAAATGATAATTTTTTATTTTACACTATGAGTTTAAGGGTCAACCGCGTGGAATGAAAATTTTGGACTGACATGTATACACGTCGTGCGCAGTTAACCGATTAAATCGTACGGCAAGGAGTTAATATCGCACCGATATTTAGAAAGGGCACTCTTGATCAGCTGCAAGGAATTTTCAATCTACATTTCATTTTGATTACAAACGAGTACTGAAAGAAAAACAACCGTCATTTCTTACTCGCCTTCGACTGTTTCGAAATTCGGCAAAATAAATGCTGGATGGATTTTACGGTGTCAACCTTGTGAGGTGACGTTCTGCCTAATCGCACCTAAAATACCGTAACGGATGAAGTTCAATGAGGCTGTGCACAATAATTGTAAATGAACTGCGATTAAATTAAATTCCTATCGCAGACTGATTGTGCTATAACTCCGCTACAGAGAGGTAAACGTCGACGGCTAATTAGTATGCTTGCCACGGATACACATGTACGTACGCAGCCCTGAGACAGCAATTAGTTTGGCTTAATATCCAAATGGACGCAATTCTCCCCTCTGCGATCATTCTGCGCATTAGCGAGAACAATTTTATCGCAGCTAATTGTCAGAAATAAAATTTAACGACTGTTCTATGATGGAAAATATAGTATGTTTAGCGGCAACTACTGGTTAATACAGGTTCAAAAGACGCTATACAGCGGAGGATGGAAGGAGTAAATTACTCTGGTGCCTCGAGGGGTCTGCATATATCAGTCTCGCATTTGAGATACGCCTGCTTTAAATTAAGCATGAGTTAGAAAATGGGATGTCTTGCCTAAACACTGAAGACTCACAAACCCTCCCCGTCGGGATCAAAGCTCCTATCCATTATCCGTAAATGGAGTCCGTGACCGACGCATAAGAAGGACGAACACGCCGGAACTCGATTACTAACGAATCTACGATGCTGTCGCCAACGAGAAGTCGAACATGCTTGAAAGTTTTTCACCCGCTTCAACTTGGTCAAAAGTTTTCGACCATGACGTGCGTTTATCGCCATGCGAATCGTCCATGGTATCACGATTCTTAAATCAAACTTCGTTGTAAACGTCGAAAGAAAAGTAATTTGCATACGGTCTTCTTGATGTGCATTGCTGCGCAAACTTTTACAGGAATATCGAATAACACATTTGAAGAATTCAAAAATGGGTACAACCGATAAAGATTTACCAATGTACTGAACAAATTTAATATTTGCTAAAGAACCTGCCAAGTATTTCTATAATAAAGGCCTTTGGATTTCTAAAAAATATTGTCTGATGAATTAAAGAAAAAGTAACTTCTTAATATTCGGATTCAATTTTATTTTGCATGCTGATTTAATACACGCGCTCTGTCTGTAGATTAAAAACAAGCTATCCTGTTCACCTTCTTTCCTTAATATAGTTACTTTTTGAGAAAAAACCGTCTCGAGGGCGAGCTCTATAGTTATTAGAAAATGCAATTAGTCTGTAGGGAATGGCCCCAGGCTGTTCGAATGTAATTGAATCAGGATTTAAGCGTCTTAAGCACCGGAGAAGGGTAAGGCTAGAGAAACATGGACGATATCGTTGGTAACGAAGACTGAGATCAATGCTCGAACATCGTGTCACATTGGATTAGTGATTGTTGGTGTCTTTGACGTCAAAGAATATTGACCACGGAGAAGAGAAGAAAAGGACTCGTTTCTCGTCTCCGTCGCTATCCGAATAGGCCGTCACCTTACCCGTATACCACTGATTTAGGATTATTTTTATGTGACTTGGTCAACCTTGGAACACAATAATGCTATAGAAATGTATCTTCCATTTTACTGATTGTCCAATGATTTTTTTTTGCTTGGAAGGTTATAATGACACAACGAATTTCAACCTTGTCTACATGAAAATTATGAATATACTTCATCACTATGCCAATAGACCGCCATGTTACTGATTTGGAATTATTTATAAGTGACTTGCTCAAACTTGGGACACAAAGAAAGTGTTATAGAAATCTATATTCCATTTTACCGATTAGCCAATGATTTTTTTTACTTGGAAGATTATAATAGCAACACGCCTTTAAGCCTTGTCTACATGCAAATTATGAATACAATTCGTAGATTTTAACAGGCATATCAATTAAGTGTTCTTATTATCTTTTGATTTGTTATAAAATGGCAAAGTGATAGGATGTAATATTATTTTAAAAACATCGTGGTAGTTTTAATATCGAGTTGCAAGTAATTATGCAAGTATGTAATCGATTATTAATGGGTAGAAAGACCAAATGTATGATACTCGAAAAGTAAAGGTAGAAACATAATGGTATTCCCTTTAAATTTGGAACCTTTCAAATGCACCATGTTCTTAAATGCACTTAGTCCATGTTAACGATAAGAAATCCCACAGCAATATCTGTACAATATTAACGCGAGGATAATAGCGTGGACCACGAAGTCAGTGGCACTTGTAACCAGAGCTGTGGCTTGGGGCTGAAACGAAACCGAAAAACTTGTGTCGTTCTTGCTCGTAGCTGTGGTTATTGCATCTTGATACCCGCTGGCAATACGAAATCGTCAGGCAGCCGTACAATGAAAACGCTTGCTGACACGGAAACTGAGATTGCCAACGTCTAGTAGGCGAAATTAAAACGAGCGACTATTTCATCCTGAATTCGCCAACTCGAGTCGTTTTTAACGAAGATTGGACCCCACGAAAATGATTAAAAACTTTCCTTGAATGGTTTGCATAAAATTCTCCGTGATTTAATCTCGTTTGAATTATATACCATACCCGGGTTTACGAACGTATGAGCCATTTATTTTTAAAGTGACCCAAGTTCATATCGAAATATTTAAGAGTTTGCGTTTCGATGAAATTAAAAATATACGTATAGGATATCAATGTATCAAAGAGAGTTAAATTTCCAATTCGTATTCAAATAAACGCAATTATTGAGTAGATTATATGTGTTTTCTTGTCGCAAATGAAGTTACGTCATTTTCAAAATTAACAACTAGATTTGTTATAGATTTTGAAAGAGCCCAAGTCTATTCGACATCATTTAAAATACTTCAAATTGAAAAAACAATGCTCGATTTCATTTATATTCCTTTGCTACACTTCAAAAACACAATTTATGCAATCCAGGAAAGTTAACTATATAAATTACACAATAATTTACTGCTCATGTACATTTTGTGTATGCGGGAAGAATTTCAAGTAGCCTTGGTACTTTGGCGGTATATACCGTAATAAGTCCATTGTGTCCTTGTATTTCTTATATTTTTACAAGGTGATGTCAATACAATATTTTTGAATTCATGTCTGTAAAATTATCATGCCGTCTGAATATACTTAATTGCAAAATGTTATATATGACAACTGACTTAATATTGTACACGTTATCACGGATAGTGAAAAAAATAATTGACAAATTCACTTACGTCAATTACAAAATAAAGGTTTCATATATTTTTAAATTATAAAAAAAGTTCGTCTAGCTAAACTACCATATATTCTATTTGTGCGTGAAATTTTGCTACTTACTACAATAAATGACGTTGTCTCGAAGGCTTTCTGATTACGACAGATGGCTGATGATGCAAAAAGATTTGGAAATCCAGGAAAGCATAGGTCACAGATGGCGAAGCATTGTAATCCCTCAACCTCTTGCCTCGTCACCCTTCCTGAGGATTAATTCAATGGCGCATCGTGTGAGAGGCAGCTTAAGATATATAGAGGCAATACGTCCAAAGGCGTACTAATTAAACTTCACCGGCGGCGAACAAGCCGGGGATCATTATTGAGATGGCCAGGAATCTCGGATTATACGGTTAGGAAGATAATCGATTTTTGTAGCCATGGATCATTGATTATACAGTTAAGAACGCAAGTACTTTTATGAAAAAACGTAAAGGGCATGTGTGTAGATTTTAAGATCATGGGCGCTCTAGTATTTGATACGTTAGCTTTAAAATCCTTGAAAAGACAAGAAGATATTAAATTTAACAAACAATCATAAATGAAAAAAAAACATGATTTTAATGCACAATAAAATATTTGTAACACTCAGTTTTTTAATCAGCGTTTTATTTCCTATGTTCGATGTAATAATACGCTTTATCTTAATATGCAAATGTAAATGTAAGATAAAGCAAAATTGATCGCTTGTAGTAATCGAATTGATCGCTCGAGAATATTACTAAAATCACATCAGAATTATATGATTAAAAGTATAAATGATAGATAAAAAGCAAAATGTTTTTATTCCTATACACATGCTTAACTGATTCTTCTCGTATCGTGTAGTCATATTACCTCGATATGTACAAGTTAATAACGTTGTCAGGCTTCTATGAAACGGTGGTCGTTGCCTGAAAACAATGCACTATATCTTCCTGGCTTCGACGTTTCTCTGCCGCGTACGGAAAATTGAAAAGAACATTTATAGTTATAAGTACTTTTCGAAAACAAGGCAGTGAGAACCCACAAATAGTATTGGCTAGACGAGCTCCTAAGTAGGCACGAGGCGTCCTTCGACCGAAGGATTCTAAATGAGCATAAGGCGCCCTTTTGTTTATATCCGCTTGGGTCTGCGTGCAGCGTGTGAGAAATTGAATTCTTCGGGCCTACGTTTGGTCGAGGCAGTGAGCAACCGATCGCGGTAGGAAATAGGCGCACAATAGTGTAACAGCTGAAACATTTTCCTAGACACATACATCATATATTATATTTTATTATATAGTATTCTATTGGCTTTTTTTCGCTCTCGTTTTTTTTGTTTTTTTTCTCTTCCTTACTTCCTTTCCTGCATGGTTCCATTCTGCGAGTGCAACATTTATGATTGTGAATGATAAGCCGCATCGCTTTGTTGAGCGAGTTTTGCACGATAAACCGTGCGAATTTTAGGATCTCTCTCCTTTATTTTCACGGGATTAGACGTCACCGATGGGTCTCGGCCGTAACTCTATTCCCTTCTGCAGGGCAATCTCGAAGGTCCTCACTTTTTATCGTCCGATCCTTCGTCTACAACTCCCGAAACCACCAATAACCGCATTTTGTCTATCACGGACGAGCGGTCGGTCGTTAGTAACGTGGACTTACGACCTATCGATCGAACTCAACATTGCGTCCGAATTGTTATATGTATATTCAAAACCTTTCCAGGGAATTCATTGCCTGTTTGTTATATTTTTGTATATTTATTGTTATATTTACGTTAATATTTCTAAATATGTTCGTCATTTTGTATGCTTATTAACCAGTTTACCGTTGGTCTCCATATATAATCTAACGATATAACGCATGAGTGTTCTTTTGGAAAACAATAGTGATGCTTCCGTATGTTCATCAACTTTTTTACTGCGCGAGTTAAAGATTTAACAACAATCGCAGCTTACGATTAGAAACGTATCAAAGAAGACCGAGGAATTATAGATAATGAACCAAACTTGGAATTTTAACGACTTCTGTAGTACGCAGTCTATTGGGACGTGCGCTGAATTATTCGAGATTTTACAAAAGCTACGAATACTTTGTGCTGCGGTGATATTTTCCAGCTTTTGCACCAGTAGTATAATGATCGTTTGCACGAGCAGCGAATGCGCATATGTGGCAGTAATGAACGTAATTAGTAGTACCAGCAATAAGAGCGAGAGAGAGACGGAATAAAAAAGAGCGAAGACCCAGCCAACGAGGATTGTAGAAAAGCGTTAATCAAAAGGCGACAGTGAAAAGTAATCGACAGCTAAATATGTGTTATCGTTTAGTGCGATAGTATACAATCGCCAGACTTTCTTTGTAGAAGAAAAAAGAATAAATCAAGAAATTACAATAGTATTTTCCATCGTAAATATGAAACACTAAGTGAGGCGGTAGAGTACTCGTTAAAATGCATCACTCGTATAAATTATGTTAGACCTGATTGCTCCTAAGAAACTTCTTGCTCGAAATTATATATGTCTTGAAATAACTGGACCTTGCGAGCAGCAAAGCTTTGCTTCCTTTGCTGCTCGCAAGGATCAGTTATTTCAAGACGTATAAATCATGTCTTATTATTAGAAATAGAGAAAGGGGGAAATTGAAGAATCGCGTGACAAAGGGACATCTCGCAGAAGGATAAAAATGATATTGTTCTGGACCTTTTTAAATCCTCTATATTTATTCCATGAAAATGCTCCTTGTTTTACCTTTCCTCGTAGTAAATTGCACGGTGCATCCTACTAAAGAAGATTTTTTCTCGTGCGCATCGTGTACGGTTTGGACATGTTTTACTGTCAGGCGAGGCTCGCGGCCTTGGATCTAGTTCCTGAACAATGCAGGTAACCGCGATTCTCAAGTGTTGTAAACATTCTTTGAAAAAACAAACAGGCTCGACAGTAAGAAGTAATTGCCTAGGTTTCATGGTCGAAACTCAAAATATAGATTTGTTTTGTTTATAAATAACCAAGTAATAATATTCAATTTTTAATTCGCTTCTTTTATATTCTTGTTTTTACTCGATTTGAGTTGCCATTGGTTACAATTATTATACATATCATTTTTCGGTTTACTAAAATTATGGTACAATAAGACTTTTTTTTCTCAAGATTTCTCAATTCGAAAAAAAAAATAGTCATTAATATCTTTTAATGTTAGGTGGATAAAATGCAGGATTTCTGGCACACGTAGAGCTTCAACATATCAATAAAGAATAAATTTATCCAAAGTAGTCGATCGTGTCAACTCAATATTAGACATCATTTCGGGGATGGCATTGGGAATAGGCACCTTAGTCATAGCAGATCGTTAATCATGTCTATAATACAATGTGTGCGCTCTAATCTCATTTCCGTAAACGGCGAAAGCTCTAGCAAGCCATAAAAGCGCCTCTGTCACCTGTGTGATACATTCCTACAGTTCGCGACAAAACATTTCTTCGTAAGAGTAAATACCAAATGTCGATATTTTGTTACGACCATTGTAAATTAGCTACTCTCGATAAAAATAAATTGCTATATCAAATAATAAATTTCGTATATAAATTTGATACTACGATGCGAATAATTTACACAAACTCACTAAGTCTTGATTTAAGCTGTTAGAATAATCTTTAAGTTATTTTACCTTGCAAAAGCATGGTGCTGAAAGTCGTCTGAATTTCGAAAAAAATCTACAAACTCTCTTGGAATTTCTTGCACCACCGATCTTCAAATCGATTTCAAAAAGTGGACTTAAAATTGAATGCTGCCTGAGAGAGACTTATCTCGTTTGCACCAATGGCGACGACGAGTAATCCACCAAGAACTATCGGCATAAGCTGAAAAAAGCCGATTCAGTCTTGCGAGCTTTTCTCGAAAAAAAACGTTAGGCGTTCAAAGAAGAGAATTCCAAGCACTTCTGCGATGAAAATTTTACAAACGTCTTTACACGTATTTGTTTCGAAATTAACGGGGAATATATACATACTTAAAAAATATCTGCGACCGTATGTATTTTAAAAAGAAGATTTAGGTAAGAAGTAATAAATGAATTGCATATTTGTCGAATCGGATAACTTTACAAAATAAATTGTCCCAAAGACATTCATAAAGTCTAACATAATCAATATTGGTAACATGAATTCTTTAACACTAAGCCTACCATCTACTTTCCAGACATGTGTACTAAATATGACCTTAAAGAAAAAAGTAACAAAGGAAAATGTCAATAGATTAACATACTGATCCATACGCCGCAACAAAATTATGGAAAATCTCAGGCAAGATCTCGTTTAAAAGCTCTACAATTTTTCAGAGAAATGACTGAGCGGTCATTTTCTCGGATCCGGTATGTTTAATGTTAACAAATGACCGGCCAACACACGACCCGCGGTTTTATGCGACGATTCGCACTTGTTTTTAAATATCAGATGTTTTAGAATTTATCTTAAATCGCATTAATTCTTTACATTTGTTACACGTAATAATGCTCGCAGACAAAAAATATATACTCCTGTTTAAAAAAATAATCACTTAAATATTTATGTGTCTTTGAATTATATTACATTATAGCAATTATTTACTTCTCTGTGGAATAAAACTTTTTAGGTTAAAGATTCTGAAGAAAATCGTTCATAATTCAATGACTATACAAATTTTTGTGTAGCTGAATTATTAACCCTTTGGGGACGAGGCACTCTGAGGCGCGAGTATCCGCTTGGATGGCGAATTTTAGGAGCATTTCGTGGGACAATGGCACAACGGTAGGGCTGACGGTCCCGTTGAGGCTTTTTCCGCGTGTTAATTAATTTTGACACGAACAAGTATTCGCAATGAGCAAGTAAATCCACATAAATATAGTGTATTGTTTCACACAATAGCGCTCCATTCTACACGAGGGACTCCGCGGCGAGGCCCGTCTTAGAGAATGGAATGTTTCAGTTGCTGTCTGCAAACACGCGTCCAGAAGTAAAAGGTCCGTCCAGGGTTGCGAACCTCACAGCAGTTCGCGAAGGGATAAAAAAATGCACTTAACACTAAACCTAACCGGTCAATGGTTTCTTAGAAAAATTGCTGTACTTTGTAGATGAGCATTTTTTTAGCTCTTCCATGATTTTACAGAAAAGTGTCAATCATTCTATCGATCTGTTGACACCTCTTCTAAGTTCGCTTTTTCTTTAAGGACATACGTGAAATACATAAATATAATATCTGCAGAAAGTGACTGGTAGGTTTAGTGTTTAATATAAACGGTTATGTACAATATCAGTCAAATGCTTTAGTACTAAAATATCTGATAAACTTTTAACAGGGAAGTTAATCGCTGTGGCTTGTAAACGACTTAAACGATGCATGACATTGCGTTACATATATTTTAAATATTACGGTTGTATAGCACGTTTTACAATACGCGTCATATGGCAATAGAGATGGCGCAAGTAAACGTGCAATATGAATACTCTGCATGCTCACTCGTAAATCTTGGACAGCATGCGACAAGTCTTTTGCAGCTCGCAGAGATACGAGCCCAGACCCATTAATTTCGTCGTCTCGCTTCTTTCAACGTGTACATCTTTTAAGCGAGCCAATAGTCCGGCAAAGATACGGCAATTGTGGGGCGCAATATCTCAACCACGGGTGGCCAGAGGCGCCTCACACGAAATGGACCGTAGAATCGCGATTATTCGGCTTGATAGAGGCAAAGGTTAGGCGCACTTTTCCAGGAGGAAATATTCTGAAAGGACCGCTCGCCTTTGAATTCTAGGTGGAAGTTCTTTCTCCTGTATCAGTTTTTGCACGAAGATCGCGCTAGAGTGTACAAATTGTTCGGATTTTAATCTCTTGCCCTTTATCAGACTTTATGATAGAAACCGGAAGCGCATTACTCTTAATGCTAGTTGTTCTTATACTAATTCGTCGAGTGTTTTAAAATAAAGTATAGATTATGGTATATCGGCATAAATATCACGTTGCAATTATTATAATATGATCATCGAAACCAATGAAAGTAAAAATCGCGCGTGTTTCTTGAAAAAGAAATTTTTTAAAGAACCACAACGCGCATGTTTTTGCATTCTTAGGATGACGATGTTAATTTCTCGACGAAAGTTTTCCTACGCAAGTTTTTGCAGGGTTCTCCAGTTTTGCACGTAGAGTAGAACTACAAAAGTTGGCAATGGAAAGCGACCCGGTTCCTACTTTTAATTTTAGGAAGACCGCGGTTGGCGTTACGTCCGCGGAAAAAAAGAAACATTGCCAAGATTTCCAGCATAGCTAGATCAACTCATCAAAACTCTCGGAAAAGTTTTTCAAATTACCGCAGTGCGGAGGGCGTAAAAACTTGCCAAAGATTAAACGAGATACATGACAGAGAAAATAAATGTAATTTATACAGGAAGGGAAGGAGCAAAGCTGCCGTGAAATGAAAATGGATTTCTTGTCTGCTCCTCTGGCCTCTCTAACCGGGTTCTATCCTAGTGACCCAAGCAATATTCGAATTTAAGAAGATTCCAGCCTTGCAATTGCATTGGCGTCTAAATGAGATTCCAGTAGGGCGCTGCAGGTGTCCCATTTTAGACAAAGAAAAAGTCATATTCGATCAATGCATGATATTTTGCTTATAAAATTCCAAGTAGCAAACTAACCAACACGTTAAATAAGCTTTAAATGGCGAAGCAAATAACAAATACGGAGAATGTGATTTCTTCTTATAAATCTCCACAAATCTCGAATTCATTTTTCCTTCGTTACAAATTTTGAAATCCCACAGAAAGCAGGGAGTAAGAAAAAATGCCAAAAAATCTCCCACGAATCGCGATTAATTCATTTCTCTTTAGTAAGAAACTTTGAAATCCCACGGAAAGCAGGGAGTAAGAAAAAATGCCGGCGAGACAGTTAGGCCCTACCCAAAGGGAATTTTCTGGATGGCCGCGGGGTAAGCGGAGATTGATTAGCGAAATGAAACTAAGCATCGGTGCTTTCTCTTCCGTCCCATCTCTCGAGCGATCTCCTCGGCTCGGCGAACAATAAGCACACTCACGTCCACACCAAGATGTTATATCGAAGTCTACATTTTTGCCTTGCTTCCTTCAAATCCCCTGACAGCGACGTCTTTAGGTTTTGCGACGCTCGCTTCCACCCTAGAGCCATTTTCGCGTTTTTCTGCCAAATGTCCCTGAGGTCTGCCGACGTGAAAATAAACGCTGAAAGTATTCTTCACGTTGGACTGAGACAACTGAGGTATAAGAGGTGTAGATATGCTTACATCGGTCCCCTCGAAATTCCCCGGGCAAATTCCATTGATTATAGACACATACATTGTCGAAAATTGAATACAAATGTTGTTACGTGTATGTGTTTAAAGGTATAAAAGGTAGGAAAATACATTGGTGTTAACCTGGGAAAATACTGACGCCTTGTTATATATTCTTGAAACTTTTGAAAGTAAAATGTAGCGTAAAAAAACGCAAATGTATAGAAATGCTCGTACTTTCAGTGTTGTTTACTAAACGACTCGTTCCTTATTTTGTTCGTACGAAAATAAAGTATCGTGGAGAAATATGAACATTTCCTTTCCTCAAAATCTACTTATAATTGCTCGAGAATGAAGATAGTGGCAACAGTATTTTTTCGATGGTTGTAGGATTAGGAATAATGCCTTCAACCTTCGTACTAGTTTAAGCCTGAAATCGTGTCAAGGTAGTGCCTCGTCGTGCCCTTGAATCGAATTATCTTCAATAATCTTTAAAAGGAGGGCACTTCATCGGCATGGTGCTCATAATGTATGACCTTTATAAATCATAACTATTTTATTGTCAAAAGCAGTAGTGCCTATTGTTTCCTTTGGTAACCCCATTAGCGAGTCCCACAGTTGAGCTTGATTTCTAAGAATCGAATCTCTGTGCGAGATTTGAGTCAGCATCGTAAAGATTGTACCTCCAATTTCGATGAATTTAACCAAAATGTGCATGTATGAGCAAACATTAAGTAATTCCAGAGATATTATCCAACACAATAATCGTTGTGGATCTCGCTCCTCAAGAATACGATTTAGAATGAACGTAGCAAAAGTCTTCTATCGTGTAAACCTCTTGCTTTTTATTTCTTTCGTAATTCGTAACTCTCAATTTATGTCTCTGCATTATTGATTTTATTTGAATGCATCCTCGTAATTATAGCACAAATTGTGTAAAAGCTTTCTTACTTTTACGATCAAAAATATGGTTTGGATATACATGGTAGTCTGAAATACGAAGATATCATATTTGCCAACGGTTGAAGATTCACAGAACGCTCAGGGAAAAGGGAATAAAACCGAAGTGCCTCTTGATGTTCAATCGTCCCCATATCGTATCGCAATCTCGTAACTTTTACGAATCAAAGTGCCGTCGACTCTTCGTAAATGTTGTGTAATATAATATTATTATGAGAATTATTATAAAAAAACATACACATAATATAATCACGTTTAAAATTTGAGAATGATTATTAAACTTAATGGAAATGAACGACAACCACGGATATAGTTTTATCATTAAATTATCCAAACATTTTTTATGAAGAGATCAGATCTATTATCAATTAAAAAGAATAAGGATTTGTTGTGAGTAACTTTAGAGTAATTTCTTTTCCGTTAGCCAATTTTCCGAGATACACCTCTAAATCAGATAACAAAGAAAATTTCATGCGGTGTAGTAAAGGAAGAAGCGTAGTTTCAGTACCAAGATAAGACCCCACGTTATCCGCCTTAATGTAGTGCAGTAGCTGTAAGAATCCTTTCCGACATTATTGAGAAACTTACTACTAACTTTAACGAGGCTGTGTTAAAAAGTGTATTTGCAAGTAGAAAGTCGCTCGTGTGACGATATAAAATGCTTCTTGTCGTTAAAGGGACATGCGATTAAAAAGACCTCCCAAGAAATATTAACCTCTTCAGGGACGATTTTTTTACGGTAAGAAAAAAGTGACAATTTTTTTTACGATTTATTCATTTTATATTAATAGGAACTCAAAAAGCAAAAAAAGGTGGGAAAACAATAAAAATTCATAAATAAAAATGACGTCTACATTTGTGACTACTGAGGGCTAATGGTAATTAATGAGTGAAATGATTTCATACATTCAGGGCATATCGGTTCTTCACATTTCTCACAAATGTAACGAGTTCGTCTTACACAATTTTGGTCGTGACATCTTGGAGGATACCACTTCGAATGATAACTGTACACATATGTGTACGTTTCCTAATTTCTATTAAAATAAAAAACTAATAATAAATTTCATTCTCACATTTCTACAAGTGATTAAAACTTAATATATTTAGTATATAGATATTATTTTAATTAAGTATTAACGAAATGTTCAAATAATCCAACAATCACTGACTGCCGAAAAATTATACCAGGCTTTTTTTTTACCTCTAATTATACATCGGAAATAATATTATCAATGCAGCCCAACCATAAAATTTTTACTTCTCTTGTTGAGGGATTCTGTAGTGAATAAATTGTTCAATTTTTTGTTCTTTTTATTACTGAAAGTAATTATAATTATAAAAAACTAAACCTCCACATATATGGCAAAACGCGTGAAGAGGTTAATTCAGGAACATAACGTAACTAATTATTCGTCAAGAAGTGTCACTATCTGCGTAACAAGGATTAAATTACTTACTGTTCTCGTATAAAGGACAGGCAAATATGCAACGTCTACAACACAAACAGCAGGAAAGTTTAATAAATTGTTGTGTATACTAGAGCACTGTAAACTCGAGTAATGTAACGTGGCGTACTGTAAGCAAGACGTACGCTCCCATTTTTTTACATTCTCATGTGCAAAGAAACTACACAGGCAACCTTTCCAGGTTCTTGGAACACTGATCTCGTAAATGAATGTCATTGTCCGGATTATACACAGATTAATTACAGTATTTGCAACTCGTGTATATGTATATACGCATACATATATACTTCTGCAATAAATGTACGCAAGGCGATGAAAAATTTTTCACAATCTCGTACGTAAAAAACTCCATACAAAATTTCAGGTGTTTAAATAATTAGCGGGACAAATATGTGCGATGTTTCGAATGACACCTGGATCAACTGAGACATTTGCAAAACAGAACTCGTGGAATATATTCGAAAATATATTTATACGCAGTATAATAAACCTATTGTTTTTTTTTAAAGTCAGTACATTGATATCCTACGCGGATTCGTTTTTCCCCTCAAAAAATATATTCCCCGAATGATTGGTAATGGCTATCGATTGTTTTGAAGTTTTGCCAGCCCTTTGGCAGGCAATGTATTTCATTTTTTCACGATGACAGTTGTCCGGGGAATAAATCGAATTATCGAAAGCAATACAACGGATTATACGAAAACATCGCTGACGTATACACGGCAGCATTACGGGGCCGGATCTAAAACTTTAACGAGCATTCGTATCGGGAAATTACGTGAGCGGGCATAAACAAAGCAACAATTGGTAGTGAAACTTTATGAAACTCGATATAACTTGGCCGGCAATGGTTTCCGGGAATACAAAGCGCGCACGACAAGGAGGCCTTTCATTAAATTTTAAAGTGCTCCGTCGTTTGCAACGAAGTTCTGATGACTTCAAAAGTACCGGACCGTTTAAAGTAAAGTTCTCTCGATATCCGCAAGATACTAAAAATCGAACTCTGAATATCACAATTTTACTATCGACTTCTAACTAATTTTAATATCGCATAAATAAAATGATTTGCTCGCAAGCTATTATGTGCCATTATTGCTGTGCGTAACTTCCATCCGTAAAGAGATTAATCGGCTTTGCGTCCGTACCGTCACGATAATAGAAAATTTCTAAAGAGAAGTGGGTTTGATAAATTCTACGTGAAACGTTTACGTAGAATTTCTTCGTGTATGCTTGGCTCACACTTCGAGGCAATCCTAAGGTGAACACGATTCGAGATCTCGATTTAGGATATTGAAAGCAGCTGTGAAAGAGTGTAGTAAAATGCCAAGCGCAGAGGTGACGATAGAAAATTCACAAGCCAAACAAGCGGCAGAGCAAGCACACAAATGCTATCTCACAAGCTTAGCCTGATAATCCTATTTTAGCATTATTGTATTGCTTGCAGCTTCTTTGGCCGATAGAATGCGTAGAATGGTCACTGCTTTCGCACGGATTTTCAGCTTTTTATACTGACGCATAGTGGCGAAAATTTTAATACCGAGTTGGGCAAAGCGATATTTTTAAAGTGTTCCGAAGCACATTTAATACAGAAAATATATTTATAAACGTATCCAAACAAACAGTTCTCACAATTATGCTGTGTGCTTCAATTTTCAGCAGTCGCTATGCGATATTCCGTAAAAAAGACTCTAAAATTTCAATTTGTGCTAATGATTAATTTTTGTATTTTTGTGTTGTGTATAGCGAAATAAATAAGTATAAATCTAATATATTTTCTTTCTTTTCTTTAAAATGAAAAGGAAGGTGAACTTACAATGAGGTTACAATCAAAAACGTACTTTTGTACTTAGAAAGGAAATAAAGTGAGGTTGTAAATATTATTATTATTATCTTATTAACGAAGCAAGCAGTCTCTTGGTATAAAGATAATTTTAAACATGTAGGAGAAAACACAAAATACACATATATAAAGACATTATTAAAGATAGTTAATAAAGATAGAAAAGAAAAACGCAGTTTACAAAACACGTCTTAAAGTACGCTTTAATCCTTTCGTTACGAGCGTCGATTATAATCGGCACCAACTCGAAGACTTGTATGTACAAGCATCGGATATATCTTAACGAAAGGATTAAAGACACCAGGGATTAATCAAAGAGATCTATTTATGGCGGAATTGGACTCACATTAAGAATCAAGCGACAGATACAATCAAAATAACCATACAGAGTGCGATCTTGCTCTATGTGCTGCAAAGAAAAGTTTCGTAAAGAAAAACCTAGAAGGAGCATAAGGAATACTAACAATCAATAATCTCTAGACATATCATTCCTCTCTCAACTTAATACATAGACATAGTGTCCAGTATTGTCCTTCTATCATCCAGCGTACGCAGATTTAAATTCTTAACCATTGAATTATAATTTTTTGTTTAATTCATTTTCGACATCAACTGCCAAAGTCATTTGGCCTGGGATCTATTGTTTAAAATGTGCTTCGAACCACCAAAGCTACAGTATACATATCACATGGAGAAATAAGAGATGATGGGCCTGGATACGAACCCGGGTCTCCCGCGTGGAAGTTCAAGCCTCTATCCACTACACCACCGTAGCTCGCAAAAATTACGATTATGCGATTCAAATGGTATAGGAAGACCATAATGCTATGCAGCCACTCGTAAAAATTCGTGTTGCATACAATATTCGAACACATACATTCGTTGTCGTTAATCTGGTACCTAAGATATGGGGACCAAATGTTGCTACTATACTCAATTATAAACTTGGAATGCGTACAATAGCGAATCCTGAGCGTGTTTGTATCTTTAAAAAGTTTGGATACTCCATGAATGACTTCCAGAGACTTAAAGCTAAGGGAAATAGCACATTTCGCGTATGTACAGAACGAAGTATTGGACGCAACAATAAAGTCTCGGTCTTTAACATTATTTACTATACACAGGGTATGAGAACAAAAGTGAACAGTTTGCTATTCTACTTCTGAAGTTGTAAAGGGTAGAAACGATGAAACACCTGGGATAGTTAGGGGTCTTCGGAAGGCCGTTTAAAAGATTACACAGAGCGCGATAATATAAAAACAATGAATCCTTAATCTCAAAGAATTTAATCTCAAGGAATTGCATATGATCTCAGTGACGGTAGGACAAGCATTGCTCTTTTTACATTACGTGATACGCTGCATCGTCCAAACAGCACGTGGAGTCCGAAACCTGATTGACATTAAAATATACCGCTGGTTATCGCTGCGTCAGAGACGTAACGTAAACTCTTACGAGAGATACATTATTTATAGAATTATAAAAGTCTAGAATATTTTATTTGTGATTAAACCTTACAGTATGCCATTTGCGATACATTAAGCGATAGTTTACTAGTAATGCCCACCCGTTATACTTTAACTCAGGCATATGTCAAAAACAACCAAATTTTCTGCTATAACCTGATACGCAGTAAGAAATTTTCGAATTTCAAATAAATATATTTTTTCTCAAAGACAGTCGTTACATGTATAGTGCAAGAAATCAAGGAAGAGAAAACTATTTGTACATGTTGTAACCCAGTTCAGCATTATATTTAAATAATTCAGTTATTTTTATATTTACTTTTGGAAAATGAGAGATATACGGATTACAAAAAGAGCGATCGTTTTGCTATAATTCCTTTCTACATTAGCATATTAAACATGATCGTTGTAATGATGTCGAGCTTATTCAATAATACATTTTTCAACCCAGAATGAACTTTTACCATTGTGCAACGTGTACTTCAGTGTATCATTACTGCTGCTGCACGATTAATGATCGACCACACATTTGTCGGGATATTTATAAGGGACACAGAGATAATCCAGCATTAACCGCAAAATGAAATTATAATTCAAAAATTGATTACTACGAAAACAGTTTTCAAAATTCCGCCAACGAACAAGTATACATTTTATTTCATTCAACGAGAAATGCTGCAAAGGAAAATTTGTTTACAACGTGTTTTTGAAAAACAAACCAATCGATTATCTGTGTCGAATAATACTGTTACGATAGTTAAAGAGTTAGACACTCGCAGAGCTCAATGAAGAAAGGCATGTTCAAACTTGAAAGCACTCTTTTCAAGAATTTCCAAGGAAAGTGCTGAGTAACTGGCTTTCATCTAGATGAGATACTTAAAAAGCTCACCTGGCTTCACCGGAAAAATTTCCCCGTCGGAAACTAAAGCGAATCGTAGCTAGGGATATATCTGTCCTAGTTTCCAGCTTATTCAGGATCGAATGATACGGAAAGTGGAGACTCTTAAGTGGTTCGAGGTAACTGTAATCCTGCAGGATATTAACCAGCTGAGATGATGATCTTACGGTGCTGTTTGACCCTCGCGATGGTTCCAAGAGGCTTATGTAATCTCACGCTGCAAGAGAAAACCAGCTCCGTTGTCCAGGAAGGATGAACAAAGGAGGCCGGTGCTCCTTAGATATTTTTAGATGCATGAATTCTGCCGAAGGATTACAATTTAATTAAAAAAATAGTACCTCGGGTAATCGAGGCGTGGACCGAGAAATTTACTTGAGAATATTACGTGGAATCAGAGGACTTTCGGTTAATGAATTGGGTGAAGAGAAAAAAAATGACGTGATTCGAGATAAGAACCGAGAGCCGTAGGAGCGCCGCTTACGGCTGAAAAATGTAATTTAAGGATAGCCAAAAAAAGGAAGCTTTTCTCTACGTTGGGTCTTTTTTGAACAATTTTTTATATATTTTTATCGTGGGATTATCCCTCGCCACCACTCCCGTGATGCGTCTGTTTAAATGATTTCGCAGAAAGAGCTGCGTCGGTTTCGCGACTTAATCGTAAAAAGGGTCGGCCAAATTTTAATGGAAAAGATGACATTTTTCTGCGCTCGATTAGTCGATAGAAAAAGAGAAACTACTGACCAATCTAATCATCCTATCATTATGGAAAATCGTCAGAATGGGAATCATCCTGTACAAGAAGTTTTACCTTGGAAATGGCAATCGTGTCTTTGCAACCGATATAACCGCGAAGTTCATTTATCCGCGGTTAGAAAGAGCCAAGGATTTTATTGGAAAAGTACTTTGCTTGCACTCTTCTTAAAGCGTGGGGGATGCCCGACGATCTTTTATCGGGCAAGCGGCATTTCATCCGTTTGTCACGAATTACCGTGGTTACCAATTTTTATGTTATTCGAGATAAAACACATTGCAGTTTTTTTGACTGTAACATGTTTACGCGTCACTTTCTGGATACGAGGCTAATGAGCTAATTTTTTTTTATTTATTTATTTTTAATTAGTTTTCGACACCGATTCCTAAGGTCATTTTTCCTAGGACCTATCGTTTAACTACTTCCGGTAAAATTACGAGTATACCTCGTCATTGGTTTTTCACGCCGTACAGCATAATAACGAGCTGTACTAGTCGTGCGACTAAACTTACGACACAGACGTCTTCGGAACCGTACGAAAAAAATAAGAAAAACCATGCCAAAAGAACTTTCACAGTCTATATTGAGAAAAGGAGAAGTTCGAAGTCTCTCCAGTCGAGGTTTACTAGCTTCAAGATGATCTGACAAAAGGGATGTATATATACTCAGCAGCAAACATTGCAATGCTGACATTTTGGAGATAGGAAAAGAGAGAAAGAAGAAAAATGGAGACGAGGAGAATGTTTTAAAACCAAGCGGTGTGATTGAGTACAATAATGGAATAGGAGGCGTCGATAAAAATGATCAACAGTTGGCGTGTTTTCCGGTTATGTGAACATATATAGAGGGATGTAAAAAAATATTTTTTTATATGTTTGACATTGCACTCTATTTCTCGTATGTTTTATTTCAAAAAAACCAACAATACGAGCAAAATCGGGATTGGGAGCTTTCGATTGTACATAGCAGAGCAAATTCTATAAAATATTATATCACCGGATTATAAAACTCGTGGGCGTCTTTCGTATAGTGAAATCCCGGCTAGGTTGCCGGTCAAAAGATGGAGGAATTTTGCAGAATACATTCTTTCAACTCAGAACAAAAAAAAACCTACTAAGAGGCACCGGCTGCGTTACAAGGATAAAATTAGAAGTGAGACTCTCTGGCAGTGTAAACAATGCAGAATTCCTGTACATCTACCATGATGTTTTGAAAAGTATGACATGCTTAAGAATTATTGAAGTTCTGCTTTAATTTTTTTTATTTCGTCATTTTTTATATTCTGACATGTAAGAATTGTAAAATGAAACAAGTTTTTTTTTTACAAAAATTAAATGGTTATTTCATGCACAACTTTTCATTATTAAATCTTACCGGAAGGGATTAAAATGGATTTCGAACCACCAGAGCTACTGTATACAATCACATGGAAAAACCAAAGGTGATGGGCGAGATTCGAAGACGGATCGTCCGCGTGGGGGGCTAGTATTTCTGGGCGAATTCTTGGAAGGACTGGGTGCGCTCTCTAACAAAATCCCCATAATAGTGTGGTTGTTGAATGAGTGGTTCAGGAGCGAATATAGGAATCCGAGGAAAGGTGTCAGTAGTAACGAAGCCTTCTTTCGTGACAAAGATTTTTATTGACATTTCAAATTTGAAATAAAAAATTTAAAAAAAAAATAAAAAAGTTTCGGTTTCTGTCCACTGTGAGATTTACGTTTAGATCGGCTATTCATCAAATTAATATTTTCGGTTTTAATATTTTATTTTTAATGCCCTTAATATTTTCGGTTTTAATGCACAATCGAATGCGTCTTGGTGCTTCCGTAGGTGATTTTGGATTGGGACGAAGCCGAAACCCCTCCGGCCTTTTCAATACACAGTCGAGTGCGCCTAGAAATCTCCGAGACGTACCGATTGTAAAAAAGAAGTGCGTTAATTAATTTTAGATATTTGCAACTTATCCAGACGCAGTCAAGTGCACTTTACTTGGAAATATCTTGGCGTCTACGACTTGATGGGGAGAAACTCGTTTAAGAGGTTTACTTATATAACTAAATCTTACTGTTTAAACTTTAAGATCAGGGAGATCGAGAGTTTCACTGACAGAGTAATCGCATCGCTAAGAACTTTGAATAACGAGTCCCAGTCCAGTTATTACAGTGCCCAATTTTTTTCAGGCTTTTCTTTTTCATAATACGACTTAATATGCCATCTTATATTTCTCATATCAATTTCATTTAATTCTTAAATTTAATAAACCTTATTTATTTAAGCCACGCATTAACGGCTAGAAATGATTGAGTATCTCACATATAAATATCGATCTGTTGACTGATATTTAAACTCCAATAAATCGGATAGAAAATCTAAATTATTAAAATGTTAAAACAAAGCTGCTGGTTAAAACCACAAATTTATGAGTTGTTTAGAATAACGAGTGCCGAATAACGGATTTTTCAGTCCAAAAGTACTGTAATAAATATATATGTGTTTGTGCGCGTATGCATGGGTATATATGCAAAGAATCTTTTTCTAGGTTATCCCTTTTCAACAAAAATTGTTATGTTATTGTCAGCCGATGTTATTTGTTAGCCAGAATGCCTGAGGCTTTTAAGAACCTCCGCCCCCCTTCCCTTACGTTTGGAATGTTGTTTAGACTGCGAGTAGATGGACGTTATATTCTGATAAGTCTATCGTTGTTTTATTTCCCGAGTTCTCCTTTCTTCTTTGTTTCTGAACAGTGCTCGTCACAGCTTATTCTAAAGAGACCTTGAAAGACCACCGAAGAAACTCAGCGTGGAGCATTTCGGTATTTACGATGATCGGAGGGTTGCAAACAAAAGTAAACACGCCTCTGGCAGCTCGTCTTTGCTATTTCAAGAACATTTACATTATTTTGGCAATGTACTTTACAAAGCGTGGAAACAATAATAATCGCCGAGTAGTTTTTGCCAAACAAGAAACGCTTTCGCACGTCCTTGCACGACGGAACGGGACTCTTTACGAGCGATGGAATAATCGTGGAAATGGCCTGGAAATAATAGGTTTTCCAGACAATGAATGAAACGACGAAATTGCAGGGATGCGACCGATGCATAACCATTGTCTAACCCGAAAATGGCGGATGGTTTAACTCCTTGGGGCACAGGATTTCAGAAAATAAAATAGACCGACGTTCCATGGAAATTTCATTGCCTTTTAAAATAAACTAGATTGGTATATATTCATTAACAAAGTAATCATAAAATATAAAAACATAAAAAAATAATAATTCAATTCAATTTGTTATTATAGGGTGGGGCTTAAATAGTCCTAGTATTTGCAATATAGGAAAACATTGCAATATTTCGCGGTGGATTTAAAAATATCCCAACGTGCATCACCGTGCATCAAAAAATTGGGACATTTTTAACTTCATCGTGGCTGAAAGAATTAAAGGCGGTGGTCCTAGAAATATTAGCAAATCGAGCAAATACTACATGTATCTATTGTTCACGATATAGTATCGACACGTGTCCGACAAGGCGGAGTAAAGCTCCCGTGACGATTCTTTTGATACGTGGTGCATGAAAATCGTTAGAGACGACTAAAAACGTTTGTTTATGTGTCACAGGATATCGCTGTTCATAACGTCCTGCGTCGAATTCTTCTTAGAAATATGAAAAATATGGAAAGATACATACTGCATTATATTTCGACATTCAAAGACTATCGATGGTACACGAATTATTTCGCTTTTCTGGCCGTATCGTTTCCGATAATAAAGGTAATGTTTTTGTTAAATGACGCGATACTGTTCCGTGCTTTTTCAATGCCAACTATATAGTGACAATATTGTAAGGTTAACGGAATAAAGGATTTGTTGCTCGCTCTGCGACTGCTTTACCACCTGAGTTATTTAACACTAAACCTACCGGAGCGATCAAGATGACCGGTCAGTCGTTTTTTAGAAAAAATGCTGTACCTCGTAAGAGGGCATTTTTAAAAATTTTCCATAATTTTGTCGCAGAGCGCGA
The DNA here is from genome assembly GCA_038496175.1 of Ampulex compressa. NCBI lineage: Eukaryota > Metazoa > Arthropoda > Insecta > Hymenoptera > Ampulicidae > Ampulex > Ampulex compressa. The sequence goes on along the minus strand of JBCFXI010000382.1, from coordinate 128,293 downwards.
ACCAATCTATCGATCTATCGACATCTTTCCTTAACCAGTTAACTACGTTCGACGTGTATACACGTCAGTCCAAAATTTTCCTTCCATGCGGTTGAACCTTATGCTCCTAGTGTAAAATAAAAAATTATCGCTTACTGCAAGAACTCATTTGCAGAGAAACCGATGTCTTATCGTATAAAAATGTAATCCTTCCTTACTTTGCTTTACATCTGTCTTAAAATCATTCCACGTCTCATTCCTGCCTTACGTTCGGCGATAAATTCCGCAGTTAACTGGTTAACATCCTTTTTCTTTAAAGATATACGTGGTATACATGAATATGTGCAGAAATAGGCTGTTAGGTTTCTGTTATGTTCTCTGGACAAATTTTTCCGTGATTGCATAGCTGTGTTATGGAGTGCGCATTCTATAACATGGTTATGGAAATCAATCATAATTTCGTGTATTGTTTTACTTAATAGGCAACGAAGTTTAAAGCACACTGACATAACGATGGAGTAGTTCCAAAAGGGAAGATAAATAGGTGAAGCAGATTGCATGATATTTCCAAATTGACAGAGATCTATAGAAATTTCCGGCACGCGTAATTAGCTTTAATTCCATGACAACTAGACTTTTCAGGAGTTCCCGCTAGAGTTTATCGTCCTGCTGCAATAACCGTGAATAAGTTCATTCGACGATTTCAAAAGGTCTCGCCGTTCCTTTTGTTCGCCAGCTGCTGCGATGAATGCAAACTATAATCGATTTTGCGCATTATTCTAAGTAAAAGAAATACGTATAAATAGATAAAAAAAATTATTACAAACAAATACTTTGAGGATCTTTGGTTTGTGAGAGAATGTTGATATCTTTAACGTAAAATGGAAAAAAAAAGGGGCACGTTAGAGTAAATAGGTTCGCATAATTGTTCACAAAGTATTGTTTATTTTGCCACAATTCTATACAGATATTATTCCACTATGTACATTCGAAATTTTTAGTAATCACGTAGGAACAAGTGATTAGTTATTTTGACATGTTTTTGAAAGACTTTGCCTTCTTCCACGTTCTTGACCTCCTTTTCATCGGTTGCTTCCTCACGTGTCGCACGATCGACACGATATCGATGCATTGCCTCGAAGTGGTGCTAAATAAATAAACCTGATACAGGCTGTAGACGTTTCATAATAACTGATCAACATCGCAACCAAGGCTCGCCCATTGTGGATTGTTTGCAGGGTAATCATCTGATAAATGCGTATTTGTTAATCTTTTTAACGTGCAGTCATCGTGCATTAATATCGCTTGTTGGGATAATCTTTCGGCCACTATACGCTCGTAAAAAAATAGCGTTTTTAATGCAAGTACAAATCAGTTCGTATCCGTGCCAGTTTAATTGAGTTTATTCTGGAATTCCAAATGAGCTCAAAGCGTACTTTTATTCCTCTACCTCGGTGGATCAAAGTTTGCCAGAACAAAACCGCAATACGATATTACATTTTGGCCAGTAGGTATATCGACCCACATGCGTGCGTCGTGCATCGTGCGCGCGCGCGTGTGTCGTATTTTCTCGCTATGAAAAATATGTATAAATGCTTTCTCCTTATCATTATTTTCATCGAGAGCATCATAACTGACGCGAATGCTCGGGTATTTGCTTCGTTTTATTCATTGGCTTTAACAAGCGATTGGAATAATATCGATCTTTCTCGAAATATTCTGTTTATGTTCATTGACGCCATACTTTGTCATTTATAAGGACGAGAATCTTTTTGTCAAATTTGGCGAAATTTGTGACAAAAAGTTACTGATTGATGGAACAAAATCGTAAGCGAGCAAAATTCTGCAGAAGCGTTTTGGTTACATTCGTACGCCCTCCGTTAGGATTCGTGAGATTCGTAGCTAAAAGGACATGTATAAAGATACGGAAGTTATATTTGTGGTCTCGAAAAATTCATGAATCTGATATAATTGAAAAATTAGCCTACTACGCGCGACATACGTTTACATATACATATATGTACTCTTAGAATAAATTTGATCTTTGGTCTGAAGGTAAACTACGTAGAGTTTCATTAATCTACTTAGACGTACTATACACATAGAAGGTCCCGTCGTTGATGAACTTCGATCCGGCACGAATGAACTAGTTGCAAACTGTAACTCGATAAAGTATCTGTACACATGTATATATATATATGAATTTATACATATTTGGTCGTAAAATATCGCTTTCCATTATTGTGGTAAGATACTTTAAGAATAGTGTATATTTTTTATAGTTCCTTACGGCGTACGCTACGACTAGTTACTGCCTTGCCGTCAATTATTTCTGATGTAGAGGAGAAGGTAATGTTAAAAGTACAATCATGCCAAAAAATGTTGCCATTGTTATTATATAAAATGTTATCCACAAAAAGATTCGCGATTAGTATCTGTAAGGTTGGAAAATACGAATGGATCATAAGGGAGAATCGTACTTTACACGATGTTACAAAATGGTTTTTTAAAACTCGCTGGCATATCAGAAAATAATATCAGACTCACAGCAAGATGCTTAAATAGAATATTCCTCCGAAATCACCATGTATTATAGATGTTTCTTTTTTAACAAGTATGCAGGTTGTATCATTCCGATTATTAACCGTAAAGTTGAGACAAATTAGTCGACCAGCCTGATTTATTCATGAATAAGTTTAAAATTTCGTAAATCAATCTAGTTTGGAGTAACCAAAAATTTATGCATGAATACCAAATTGAAAAAGGAGAAACGCGTGTAAACTCTTAGAGGTACAGATCGCAATTGATATACAATTCATTGCCTCTCAAACCGTGGATAATTTCGTGTGTACAATAATAATATCGAAATAGACTATCCTCCAATGTTGAACGTTGAACATTCATATCTCTCAACATTCAAGGAACTAACTTGTTATTCGCGTATTCCTTTTAGAACCTGATTTATCGAAGATTAAAAATATGTAGGCTCTTCGAAAATATTTGATGTCAATTTTTGCACATATCTATAGGTTATTCAAAATACATTATTATATAGTAACAGCTGCTCTGTAAATACAAGAACGAATATCATTAATCCTTTACCATTTGAGTTTAAGATCGGTTTTTTGGAGATTTAGATATTTTTGTACTACTTTTTGCAATAACGCCACGAGGTGAGGATTCCAAACAAACTTGCAATCATCCCTTGTATCATTTACATCGGACGATCACACGTCACACTGGTAAATGCTTTTTCGACATGCACAGTATCCTCAAGGCATTATTATCTTTTTCAGTTAAAATATTCGATGGTAATGACCATAAAAAGTTGGGCAAAGGTAGATTATAATTTACGATACAGAATACTATTCTCTATCAAAAGGACGAAAATCGCTTTAGGTTGAAAAGTATTTTGAAGAACGGACAATGGTTTGCGCAAGTGAACCTAAAGCACTTCCGATATACAAGTGTCATCTTCGTTAAACTACATCCGATAAATTAGTTCGTGAATAATCCCTGAGCGTACGTCGTTTATTTCTTCGTTAAGGTTTTTGTGATCCCCATAGATGATAATCCGCTTGTAGACCGGACTGCTGAGTTGTATTTGTAATATCAGTATTTAATTCTCATTGCATTCGTCTTCATTGTGTGCAGAAAATTTCTTAGGAGAAAGTTTACGTCTCGTAATAAAGATATCATTGGTTGCCGCCGAAGAGTTGAGTAATTGCTACGGATTTACTTCTACGATCCTAAGAGAGGAAAGGGGAAAACTCTAGACGTATATTTATATCTAGGACAATAAAGGGCAGAAGGCGAGGAGAGGTAAAAAGAGCAAAGTGTGGTCGAGTCGCTCCCTGAAACTTCGGTTTTCCATCATATAGCTAAACCGTGGCCTCTCCTTCTACCGCTTCGTCGATTGATCGCCCTTTGTACTTTAGCGCACGAGATCATAAACTGAATTTCGCTGCTCAAACAGATCGTCGGTCAAAGGACGGGTGGGTAACGCAACGTACTTACGATTTGTAACATGCCAGTATTGAGTTAAGGGAAAAAATGTTAAAGTTAAAGGAATGAAGATAAGAGCGAGGTAAAAGCATCAGTAGTTGACACTGTCCCAATACTCGACACTTTTTTAAAAAAAAGTAAATAAATAAGGAATCCACAAGCCGGAATACACCAAACTTTATTAGTCTATATAATGTCCCTCTTCAGCTGTTTAATCACGAATAGTCCGCCACTGCTCGTAGTCCGCCATCAAGAAGTGTTGCAGCAACCGGTTAATCAACCTTTGCGTTACTCTTATGATTTTTACGTAATTTCTTATATAAATCGCTAAGAACTTGGTTAAAATGGAAGTATCGCAAGTTTGTATTATTTCCATTACCAAGACTAGTTCACTCATTGGTCTTTCTCCCTATGTCAACTACTAAATTCTTTGTTTTCACTTGGTGTCAAGTATAGAATCAAATTTCACTGAAAAAAGATTTGTTTACACCAGGACTGAACATCTGTAATATAATAGAAGAATAGTTTGTACAGCGACTGCTAATGATAAAGTTACCATAAAGTGAACTTAATCTGAGTCACGTGAACAAATAGCCAGAAAATTCCTTGAAGTCAACTACTGACCCTTTTACCTTATATCCTCGAAATTTTTGCAAAAGTGAGCATCCAATAATGGTCGATGCAAATGCTTCTCAAAAAGCGCAAAATATTTCGAATGCGTCGTTAACGAGCCGCACCCAGATGTAGAGCAGAAAATCCGTCTTGTCCGCAGTATGAATCCATGCGACTAGCCGGTATGCATCATTCATGAATGTAAGCGAATTGCGGTGTAGTTCGAAGCTTGTTTGCGGGAATTCTCGTGGACCGTGGAAAAATATATTTGGCGATCGTAGAAAAACACATCGCCCAAATTGCGCTAACCCTTAGCCACGCCGCCAAGTGGTGCTCGATGCGCTCAAGTGTATCCTAATTGAGGCATTCCTAATTCAAGAAGCGCGCCTAAACTTTTACCTCGACTTGATTTTCCTCGGCACAAAAAAGGGACTCGGAGCGTCCGACGACGAGCTTGTGGCTCTATTTAGTGAAAGTAAAAGAATCCGAAACTTTATGACCGGATTCGAATAAACTGCCGCGAAGAAACTTTCGGAACTCTCGAACATTTAATCGAAATTGATTTGAGGATAATGTGATGCAACAAACTTCTCTTTGACCGTCAAGGAAAAATATCAAAAAGCAGCTTCCTTTGAGAAACTACGTTTACGCGAATGTTTATAACATTCAAATAAACATTAGAAGAAGCAGAAATCGATAGACCTCGATTTATGGTGATCGACTTCGAATATTTGTGTTTAGAAATCAGGAAAAAAGATTTAAGCTAAATAGAAATATCAGTATCTATTTAACAACTTGCTAGAATTCGTGGAATATCTCCAACGTGAAGCAAACTCTACTACAAAATGAGATCACGAATTTGTAGGTTTTGCATCGAAAGATCCTAATCATCCCTATTCGAATTTCGCTTTCCTTTATCCGTCGCTTATGAAACTTGGCCGGCAACTACGCATCGTTCTCCACGTATGTACTTTCTTCTGGATTTATATAACTTCACAACTGCCCAGCCAAATGCAATGCGGTTATATTGCATCGCAGCCGGGTTGAAGATCCGCGGCTTTAGCCGCAAAGGATAGTACGTAATTTCAGGTCGATAGTTTATACCGGGGTTCGTTGCACCTCGACGACATTCCGCCGAGAATAAACCCGATGACGACACCGGTGTTTCGTTTTGTAGGGGATCGTGTTGTATGCAAGAGTTGCACTCGCGTGTTTGAATGGCCGCTTTCTGTTCTTGAATGCCTTGAATGCCTTAAAGGTCCTTAACACGTTCCGTGCCTGACCGATTTTCCGTTACTTTCGGACTTATTTTTGATTTTCATTCGAGCCGTATGGGGCGTATCTCATCACGCCATTGGACTTTACCTCTAAGATATGCCTTACAATTTTCATACTCCGTGAAAAACAATTCCTTTTTCATTTTTCGTTTTACAAGGAAAATTCTAAATAGCTTGAATGGAAAATTCAGGCACGGAACGTATTAAACGTCGAAACGTAATGCGGGCAACAACGAGCCGATGATTAATGATAAATTCAAAATCCCGAGTCCTTCGAGGTTTGCGCTCTTCGTCAGATAATTCTAGGCGCCAGGAATACGTCGAATTCCAATTTCCTTTCCAACTAAAAAAGGACGTTCGTTCTACGTTGGTTGACGATGCAGCCTGCATTGGCAATTCTGCATTTGCAATCTTCGATCGAACGTGAGAGGTGTTCGTCGACGGGACACGCGCATATAACAGTGATTGTATTTCTTGTCGCGGCTGCGGGGTACATGCATTATAACCGAATGTATACCGCGCCTATATAGAGGATCTTATCGCGGTGCTTTGCATAGAAATCATCGACGACGCGGTTTATGTTTCTGTTCGAATGTAAATTCTAATTAGCATGAAAATTTCACTTGCACGCGGTCGCGCGATATTTAATTATTCCGGCTGGAAATAGCAATTCCGAATGGATGAGAGGTGCAGCCTGTCTGAGGCTATGATATTCTGTCATAAAATGTGTCCGTACGCTTCGCGTGCCTCGAATACCAGGGATGCGGCTTTTTAAACGTTAATAAATCAGAGGGCGATATACCGTACGTTGCAGTGGTACGTAAATTTCCTTTTGCAAGAAGAACTTCAATGATAATGCCATTCCGTGCTCCTTCTTAACGTCTCCAGAGTGTCATGTTTCTTCGTGAGTGTCGAAAATTGTGCTCGAAGAATGAAAAGTCTCTTGTTACGCACCGAAGCAAAGTGACTCCATCATTCCATCACATCTACACTTGGATCACAGTTATCAATCGTGGTTCCTTTCCAAGAATGCTTTATGTATTTTCACGATTTTATTCGAGTCCTTGAAAACATTCTAATATTTTTATTGACAAAAAACACGATTAAATCTTTAATGGTCATAGTCGGCATTGTTAAATATTTTCCGGCATTGTTTTCAGATTCTAATTATAACACGTCGGATTTTCTTTCCGCAATCGTTCTTCCCAAAATCATAATCACGTTCAGATCCTTTTTCCATTTTCATTCGTGGTTCCTCTCTCTCTCTCACAAAAGTAAAGTGCAACGAGGAGCGCGGTATCGGAGAACGAGTAGCCTCATATTCAAGAACGAGGTTCGAAGGCTTGCCGCGGAAAGACCGATTAGAATGATGGAATGAGTTATATCTTTCCTCCCTTGCACACTTGACAAAAACCATCCGCTCTCCCACCTTCTAATTTCTACGACTCTCCTAACGCTTCGATCTCATCCATTTAACCGACACTCAGTCCCCTATCTCCAAATAAACCCCACTACAATTTCTGTGCCATGTGCAAAGATGTTACAGACACCGACACGTCCATCGCGAAAGAACTCCTTGGCCACCGGATCAGTGTGTCTGGCCAGCTCTTCTATCTCATCCATTTTCGAGAACTCACTGTAACGATCTTCGAGACGCTTGATTAAACGCAGGTGGCCTTATATCCAAGTACCACGTCTGGCGTCTTGCTGCAGGAAGGCCGATCAAAGTGATAGAGAGTTCCGCTTTTATGCCTCTGCACGCACTTTGCGAATATCTCTTGCTTCTCCATATTCCCGCCGCTCCCACGTTGCTGCTCCTTCTGCGACTTCCCCAACGTCTCGATCTTCTCCACGTTGCTAACGCTGAGCCTTCTGTCCTGCTGAAGACCCCTGCCAGACTCCTCGTCCTTTTCCAGAAAGTTACAGACGCTTACGCGTCTCTCACGGAGGAAAGACTTGCCCAGGCAAGGAGTGGGCCTGGCTAAGACGTCCATCCGGTCGAAGTGGCATATGCTGCTGCCACGATCCCTCTGCAGGGGTCTGGCCAGCACGTCCGTCCTGTCGAACTGGCAGATGCTCATGCCGCGATCCCTTTGCAGCGGTCTAGCCAGCACGTCCATCCTATCGAACTGGCAGAAGCTCATGCCCCTCTCCCTTTGCTGGGCCTTCGATGTCGTCGATTCGCTCCTGTCGAATTGGCAGACACTCATCCCCCTCTCCCTCTGCGGCGGAATCTGCTCCATCCTCTCGAACTGGTACACGCTGGTCCTACGGTCCCGCTGCGATAACTTGGCTGTCTCGTCATAGGGCTTCAAAGTCTTCAGGGCCTCGATCTCCTCCTTCTCCTGTGCCGCGCACTCTAGTAACACCAGGGACTGCAGGTCGAAAGCACTCTTCGCTCTCCTAGGCGTGTCCTGACTCGGGAGAAGTAGAGAAGTGCTCGAACCGACGAAGACACTGTTCTGCCTCGGCCTCTGCAAAGCCCCAGATGGGTAATTCGACTGGTGTTGCGACGGGTGCTCCAGGCAGTGGATGTTAAACTTTGAGTAGGAACGATGCTGCGAACAGTATAAACGCCTTACAATTAATTTCCGGCGTTTCGGGCGACGCGCCAAGACCGTGCGGATGCGTTAATTATTCTAATCAATTAACAACGAGCGTTTTGGTTACGATATCTCACCCCGGTGGTTGTTCGTGTATTATGGATTAATCTGCACCTGGATTTGCTAGGTTTTACTTTCTCTCCTACGGGAAGCAGGCGTTTGTCGGGATATAACGTTGTACCTTTCTATTAGGTTTCTATTTCATTAAGTAAGGCATTATCGGTGTTGAACGAACGGCATGAAGGAGGAATTTACTTTAAGGTCGATTTACGTTCACGTAAGTGATATTGTGCAAGAAACTGTCGAGTAAGGGGTAAGAAAGCGAACGGAGTAAGTGAAGTATGCAAATGTCGGTTCAAATGTCGGTACATGAATCTCGGTAATTCGTCGAAACTCGCATGCAATAAGTTTTCCGCATAATGTATATCCCTGAAGATAAGGCCGAGTGCGTAAACTACACATAATAGGTGGTTCAATAAGTTCGCGGAACGGAGATCAGAAAACGAATTTACGGTTGTAAAAATGGCTTTAAAGGTTAAAGGCTTTAAACTAAAAAAAATCGAGACTTTAAACCGAAGTTTTAAATCAAGGACTTTAAAAGTTAAAAAACGCTCCAAATGTTACTGACTAAATCGTATTCCAATGTGTTTTTGTTGCTTTGTTAGCGAACGCGACACCGACTGTGCACATACCTTTTTGAAACCCAAAACTTTATTTCAAATATTGCAAAAAAAATATTGAAAAATCGGTCGAGGTTGTTATGAAACGTGATGTATTAAAATAACGTCGAAGTTTTAGCTTCGATGTTGACGAATAGACGACGCTTTGCGAACTTATTGAACAACATAATAGATTGGTAGAACATAAATGGAGCGTATGTAACTTTGGAAATTCCTCGAGAACGGGTAACTAGTTCTACAAACAAGATTTTAATAATGCACATGGTCCCCAAAGTCTTAACATATATGCTGCAGGGGATCCTTGGATTTTCGAACGGCACCAAAACCCTTAAATTTTCAAAAATTATGTTACATATGTAATCAGATGGTAATAACAGGTTGTAAGTTTTTTTTCTAAAATACAACTAATTTCTAAAATACAAAACTGCAGGTAGATATATATTAATAAAATAACAGAACACTCTATTCGTTTCTGCTTCGCGACACAGCGGTATTATATTTCATTGTTATGCATCGTTAACGTTAATAACGTTATTGTTAATAAATGGTAGAAAATCGTATTAAACATTCCGTAATATTTGGACCAATGGACGGAGAAAAGGATAAATAGAAGATATAATCTGGAAATTTACACGGCTACGCAAACATGGTACTCTGTATAAAATGCGTTGCAGCAATTCACGCCATAGCTCGCTCACAAAAGAAGGAATAAGCCGATTGCCTATTTCAAAGATATAGACTAACGAATCAAATCGCAGCCGTTGGATCCAGGAGGATTGAATTAAGCTGTCAGGCCAATGCTAGGTTTTCGAGTATAAAAGCTTGCGGGCTTCTGTTTCCACGAATGTGGGTTAAACCATTCTTACCGGAAATATATTTAACAAGGCGACAGCGGAGTCTTACCTTAACGCGTCGCTGTTCATTATTCAATGGAAGATTCATCGTGCGTTTGAGGGATCGAAAGTGTAAACGTATTCGCATTTAGAATCGCATACGTCACGCTTTCGAGTACTACAAGATAAAACAAAAACCCAGGGGCATGCGAGTTCGTTTAACCATTCTAAATATAAACGCATCAGCACTGAGCGTTTCTACCCGCCGTGACGTGCAGATTAATCGTCGGGCGAAACGCAGGTTAACTTCATATCCAGTGCGTATTACATTACGTTAAATATCATATTGAAAATCACAGCGATCGAAGGCAAGCTTGACGCGGTAATACAATATATTTAGCCTAATAAAGCGTATCGAATTTCTGTACGAGTTATACATGTATGAATATCGAACATTTCTGTAAGCAAAGCTGGCAAAGTAACGTGCATTATTCAAGGGTGGGATGTGCCACTAATCCGATTTAACATCCACTTTGCATAGCCGCAAAGCGACATTTCACGGCGTGATTAATTAGGAAAGAAACAGTTCGTCCCCCGAATTGTCCAAGTCGTATTGTTGCCACGGAATCTGATTAGAGCTGGCGGGCGTTCGTATAAATGGCTAAAGATGGATATCTCTCCATAAAGGCGTGTATAACATCGTACGCGCAATACCATTTGGGGTTTCCTTTGTAACTCCATTGCCTCTGTGGAAAGAGACACCATGGCGTACCAATATAAACGTATAAAGTTTCACTCGTTATAACGTGCCTTGTTCAAAGAATAGCAACATCATGTGACGGGCTATTATTACATTTGCACCAGATTCACAATTTTCACGTTTTTCCCCTATCGTGGCTTCCGAACAAAACGTCGAGGCAAAATATAAGGGTTGAAAGTTGTAAAAAATCGTCAAGATACTTTTTCTTCCCTCGGGGGTTATTGGGATGGATACCGAAAGAGGATTGATATTTTGGTGCTTGCCCTCGCTCCGTTTTTTTCTCTTTTTCCGTGTGTAGATATATGAATATCGTTTCGCAGTACAGCGTATATTTGTTACCCGTGGAAGGTTTGAATTCCCATGATACTAGATATTCATTCAAGCCCTGGAAATCGGACAAGCTCCGCGCTTCGATTACCATAACGGATAAAAACGAGATATGCCAAAATTTATGTCCGCGCGATATCAGAAAGCGGACGCGTGTTTAACACTAAACCTACTAAATCGATCAAAATGGCAGGTCAGTTGTTTGTTTGAAAAATTATAGAACTTCTGGACTACTTTTTCGGGATATTTTCCGAGATTTTCCATGATTTTGTTGCAACCTATGGATGAGTGTATTAATCCATTGACACGTTTCCTTTGCTTGAAAAGGAAATATGTTTGAAAAGAGGCTGGTAGGTTTAGTGGAAAAGGTCAATTTTATCCGACGATATTAAAGTTCTTGCGAATAGTTAATAAAATTCCGCTTCGATAATTATGTTATATGAATTACTGTGATTTTTACCGTAGTATGGAACGAAGTGTGCTATCTGTAGTTATGAAGTAACGCGATAGAAATGTTCCCTGCCAAAACCTGCTATGGCTCAATAACCGTTCTCAGTGTTGCATGTCTAATACATAATGTAAATGCGCCCTGCTATACAACTATCTATAGGTTAATCTGTACTTTAAGTGTCACCTACGTTGAACGATATTTATAAGGTTAGAGGTAACCTTCCTACGTCGTAAATTACCTTCGCTCATATCTGTGCAAGCACAGCAAAACACTGATTTTCTCGATCAGACAATGTCTGTATTTTAGCTTCCTGATTACTAAATATTCGATACGTCGATATCTAGAAACCTTTGCGGTTGAGTATCATTGGCACCAAAAATACTGACGCATTTTTGCTGAAATTAAATCTGATTCACGAGAAACACATGGAGAAACACATATATCCGATATATGTCTTGGGTGAACCCTAAAAACGTTTTGTAATACTGTACTGGTATTGGTCCATCTCAAAACTTCAATCAAATATTTGCAAATGTTGATACACTTTTTAATTATTAATTATCGTATATATTATATACAGTAATATATAAAAAGTAGAATGATTTTAAACATATAAAATTATACATTTGAATTTAGTTACCATTTAATGGCATTTAATGCTTAATGAAAGATGCTTTTTAAAAAGCTGCAGTAAATAATTATAACCCTTATAATCTATAATTCTATAATTTAATAATCTCTGAAAATCGAGATACAACGAAATGTAATTAAAAATATGATACAATTGTTACGTTATTTAATATTATCATCTACTTGCATTGCTAAGAATCTTTTATGCGAAAACGTCTTTCTTGCTTTTTGCGTGGATTCAACACAGCCTCTACATTTACGTAACAGTTTAAAGAAAGTCGATGGTTTTATCTTTATGTACGAAGACATCTACCAATATTCAAACTGTGTTATGCATACGATGCATTGTTCGCGATGCACGATGCAACTAGTTATCTGTCTCCTCTACGACTTTGCTCATTACCAGGCCTCTATTCAATCCGCGCTGGTCAAACCGATTCTGTAGTTGAATTATCATAGTATCGTAGATCAGATACGAGGACATTTTTTTTATGAACATAGTTCCTTGCACAACTTTACTTATCTGCATTTATTCTATATGCATTTATTCCCGATAAACAGTTCCAAATAAAATGGTATATAAAGCATGGTATATCGTAGGCTATAAAAAATTGTATTATACCAGTTTTTAGTGCAACTTTAAAAGCGGTTCCTTCATTTTTATAGCCTCCGTAAGACGATATCGATATTAAAATTTTCGTACCAACCGATAAGGAATTTACCAAAAAAAGAATCGTTTGGAATACTCACACTAGCATATAAAATATTGTTGAAAAATTACAAATCTTATGTCCACCGGGAGCATCTAAATACATAAAAATCGTCGATCGGAGATTATACCACGTTGAGCGCGAGCATTTCCCAGCGGGAATTAATGATCGATACGAATATAATTTATATAACATAATCAGCAAAGCAATTTTTCGCAAAAAAGTCCTGCCATATAATATAATGTACACGTTGTTATCGTTAAGCAAAGCATTGAAAAATACGATATGGCTGATATATAAAAGAAACTTAATCGAAAAATTCATAATTTTAATCCGATACAAATCTTTTTCTCGTTGCGCAATTTTATCTCAAAATGTTCGAACAAGCAACCAGGGCATTGGGCTCGAAATTCTTGACTGTATCGCAGCTTGCGGCACTCTTTGTAAACTGCTTTAGGGGATCGTACAACGATAAAACAATAAACGACCAAAACGTAGAAATAACCGAGGCAAATGCGAAATTGGGCGTCGCGACGCAGGTCTCTTTTTCCAATCTGTGGCTTGGAAACGAGGTCGGCCGTATTTTACACGATGTCCGTGCAATTCCTTCCGACATGGCGAAATGCAAAAAGCTTTTGCCACAATGGAAAACGGTCGGTAATTTATTCGCTCTTTTGTGTCGCCCTGCCTTTATTTTACGGACCGTTCGGCTGGTAACTCGTATACATAAGAATACATCCCGATGTATACGCGTCGTTACGTTGTCACCATGTAATCATGTCCTATTCGGTGCATCATCGTTGCATGCATCTATAAAACACTCCTTGGTAGCCCTTTAACACGTTTTGTGCCACGTGGAGCGTATACGCAGCACGCCGAATTTTCCATTCGGACTATTCAGCGTATTTTTTCATTTCAGGCTATCCTTGTGAGGCGAAAAATGAAAAGACGATTGTTTTTTACCAATTATAAAAATCGCAAGACATACGTTATAAGCAAATTATAATAACGTAGCGATATACACCGCACATGGCTTGAACGAGAATCAAAAATAAACTCGAAAGTAACGAAAAATCGGTCCGGCAGGGAACGTGTTAAACGGCAACGCGACATGGTCGAGTAATCGATTTTATTGTGATTTTATTGTGATTTTATCGTGATGCACTTTGATCATTTGAGCAATGACCGTTTTATCGAAAATACGACACGATGGCTTCTGTATGAACTCCTGCATCGTATCAGGTGTCTAATTGATACGTTCAATGTATATTTCAGCTATCGATTTTCCCTTTATCGGCGTCGACATACTCGTTGCATAAAAAAGAATTTGATATTGTCCGCACAGCTTGATCGACAATTTTGTAGTAGCGTTATTAGTCGAACGTGCAGTTTATCGATAACAATAACAAGAAAAATATACTGCAGCACGCGGCGAGATATTTCGAATTTTTCAGAGAGTTTTGCATCTAACATAACTAAACGGTATTCCACGCAACGTTTATCTGAATGTTTCTCTCACTTCATACATAACTCTCTTTTATTTAGGTTTTTGGCTTAGAATCTACCATTTGTATAAAATTTGTAAAAGGTTTTATACGGTCATTTGGCCTAGAGCGTATTGTTTAAGGTGAATTCCGAATCACCAGATACATAAATTTTGGCTGATACAAAGGCTGGCTGTATCCACCATAAATATAGAGAGCGGTTTCATATTACGGACAGCCGGAAGCCGGGCGTAGATGCGAGCCGGGCGTGTCGAGCTATAATCAAATGCATATCCCGAACGACATCCACATCAGGAGGGTTGGTCATTAGCAATGTGCATATAACCCGCAAAGGGATTCGATTGCATTGTCGGAATATGATATATACATATGTAACCAGAAAGACGGTTACCTGGAGAGGATTTGAGTCTACAATGGCGCAGCTCTGCCTGTGCTGTTGTTGAAACTTTGGTTGATATGGCTCCAACATACGGATCTTGCCCCATCGATTGAAAAAGAGAGCAATTGCAGCTACCCAGAGGACCAGGACGAGGACGACGATCAGAGCCTCCTCTGCTCGGACCACCACTGCACCTGTTCCTGGAATCCCTACACGATCCATGTTTTTGTAAATATCGAGCAGCATTTAATGGATATTAAATGTATTCAGATACTCCAAAGCTGGAATCCTATTCGTAAAAAGTGAAGTACATTGGAAATCAAAGAAACATAATAGATTTCTTTAATTTTGTCGGTCTTGGTATTTGGTAAAGAGGTCGTATACACGAGCTCATTTGCCAAATCGATTAACTTAGCAAAATATAGAAAAGAGAAAATTGAAAAAGTCGAACATAATCGATATTAATTAGTTGATTCTCTTATATACATTGTCGTGTACAAAAATTAATTATCTAAATTTTAATATGTGTTTACATTTTATTCTTGCAAAGCTTTAGATTAGGGAATGGAGTTAATTTCATTGGCTTGTCAAAGAAATTGTTTAATATTTAATGCGCATAAATATTTTTATCATTTATTGAAGCCAATTGCCGAAGGTATTTACTTTAAATGTAAAAATTAAGTCTCGATCAAATAGTTTAATATCAACATTTTTTTAAATTCAGTAACCAGTATTAATCGATTCAACCCATGGGTTATATATGGAAAGCAATCAACCAAAACTATGAAACTTAAAAATATAGAAGAAAAATTAAAACAGAAAAGCTATTAAAGTAATTAAGAAAAGGAAATTACAATTTGTCCTATTGTTTGTAAATCCTGTAACATTAATAAATTCATCTCAATACGCAGCGATGCATGTAAATTTCGATATTGTACACATTGCATAGCTCGATGTTTCATTCAACGAAAGCTTTGTGAACAAGAATAACCACGAATAACAAAAGTCCGTTTCATGTTGACATATCGGTTGACTTAGTTAATGAATTGATACCACTTTCCCTATAAAGGACCTCGGTTTTAATAGAGAAAAACATATATATGCAGTAGCTGAAAATTGAATGGGCGATTTTTTAAATACTTCAAACGAAATGACAAAGTAAGGACAACTTAAAATGCCTTTAAAAAAATACCGAGGCTATTATATACATGTCACTAATATTTGTCGTTATTTTAATTAACCAATATGATATTATTAATACAATAGTTATGTAAAAGTATTGAATTGACAAAAATATCATAGAATAAAGAACAAAGTATTTCTGTACTTTTATTACGATTTATCGGTGATTTAAGGCTCATTCGATATTAATCATTTCCATAAAGCATTTAGGCTCTCGCCTACGTCACAATAAATCCTTTATAGTTGCATGTACAACGAACAGCGGTGGCGTTATGAAATGCATTTAAACGATGGTTAGATTAAAGTACTTTCAGACGGCAAATGGTCGGCCAGCAATAAAGAGAAAAAGGACTTGAAAGCCCATTACCGTCAATGAAGTGATTAGCACAATTAGTAGCTGTTTACTAAATTTCTATCACGCCGATAAAATGTTTATTTTTTTGTGCACTACGTTAGAACTCCTTCGATGTATTGTAATTGCAAAAAAAAAAAAACTATTGTTGACTTTTTGTTACTGTTATTTAAAAGTTAAGCTGTGGGTAATCTGTTTATAATTTTAAATTAGAATATATATCTGCGTACAATAGCTTACTTTGTCCAAAGAAAGACAATTATTTCAGGTTCCTGAAAAGACAATTTATTGTCTCGTATATTCAAGGAAAGAAACGATATTACGAAAGGCATTAAAAATTCATGTCAGAGTAGGCAGGAATTCTCCGTGGATATATGTAAATCGCAAATAATGTTTCACGATAAAGTTTTCAGAAATCTATTGCGAAGAAACTTGAAAGAAAGATGCTCATACTCTTTCATAAAGCGTTCTCGCTTCATGAGTACGTGAGTAAAAAAAAATCTAATTTATCACACATAATAACGTCACGCTCACCATAATAAATTATACACGTAGAAACGTATATTTCAATACGTTCATTAGAATTTTTTTTACGACATTTAATTACCGTATGCATATTTATCAGATTTTGAACCCTTCCTAAGAACAATGGTTGTAACGTAAAATCTCGGGCTTTTCCAATCTATAATTACATTGTACGTTCATATTATCACGCAATATAATGTACAAGTTAAACGCATCATTGTGCTGCTTATCATTGTACATTTACCATTTTTAAGCGTCCTAACGTCTTTGAGAAGCAACTAATGCGAAACAAATAAAGTACATTCTCACGGTGATACATTTCATCATTCACGAATCATGAACTACGTTAAAGTTTTAGGTCAAGAGAACCGAAGGTCGGTAACTCTTGGATTCTATGACGCTATGAACTCACCGTCAGGGTACGTTGAATTGATTTCAACGGTGGCATCCAATTTCGACGGTATCGAACCAACGAGGAGCGTGTCGTCTGGAGCCTCTTCGAGCTCCAGCTCAATTTTTGTCACGTTTCCTGTACAAACGTACATTGTATTAAATTAAACATTTAGCGCATATTCCTCGTGTGGTTTACGCATAAAAGAAGAAACGTCTTAAAATGCCAGAATGAAAGGGCAAATATGCAAGGGAATTTAAATGGTACAATGTAACTTTATGTAATTTTTGCAAATGCTTGAAATAAAGAGTGTGAATAGGAGCTTTTGCAGCTTCAGCCTTTTGCAAATCAATTACTTTTATATATATTGTAACTTTATGTAATTTTTGCAAATGCTTGAAATAAAGAGTGTGAATAGGAGCTTTTGCAGCTTCAGCCTTTTGCAAATCAATTACTTTTATATATATCGTATTTAAGAAGCATCAAATAATGTTAATTATATAGAAAGAAATCAAAAATTTTATTATAATACTAATAATTAAAAAATTTATTATAAAACTGTGTGTACATAATTCGATAATTCAATATTATTATTAATAATAGTAATTCAGGAAAAACCGTTTATAAACTAGGTTATCATGTACATATGTATAGTTCTCCTGCAACAGCAGCTGGTAACTTAACATATAGATTCATATAATAATTATAACACTTTGCAGATGTAACAGTCCCAACATAGTTTATTAATTACATCTACTAAATTTTCCCGATTTAAAGGATCAGCTAACATATGTCTTCCGCTAAACTTGATTTTGGGAAAGACTTCTTCGATAGGGTTCAGCATAGGAGAATATGGTGGTAGAAAAACTAGAGTGTGCTTTGACTGACCAGCAAGATCGCGCACTCCCTGCGTCTCATGGATACTTGCGTTGTCCAAAATTAACAAAACTTCGTCCAGCTTATCGTCTTCCAATTTCTGAAGTAATCTTCGAAGAAACTCGCAAAGTTTTTGATATCCCATTATCTAATTAATATTATGTGACGTTTTTTAAATATACATACGCAAAAGTACTCGATTCGCAAAGGGTGTGTTTCACTTCCTAATGGGCGGATTTGATTTGCAAAAGGGTGAATTAAATTTGGAAAACCTGTAGCAACGGTAAGGAAGAATACACGTAGATCTAGGAAATATACTCACCACTGGCATTGTTGTCCTGATGTTTGTTCGGCGAAATTGTGGCATGTCGATGTCTCTTGGGTCGATTACTTCCCTCCACACTGAGAAATTTTCTACGTTACCCTGGAAGTGAAGGGACGTCGTTAAGAGAATCGTTTACCGTTACCGTCATCTGATATGGCTTTTGGGCCACTTAGTGAATAATAAAGATACAGTATAGTGCGGAGAGTTATAAGGGATAATTTAATACTTATTGCTCGGTAGCGTTGTATACTTTTGTATACCCTCA
Source organism: Ampulex compressa (assembly GCA_038496175.1). Classification (NCBI taxonomy): domain Eukaryota; kingdom Metazoa; phylum Arthropoda; class Insecta; order Hymenoptera; family Ampulicidae; genus Ampulex; species Ampulex compressa. The sequence goes on along the minus strand of JBCFXI010000382.1, from coordinate 109,626 downwards.
TAAAGGGGATATTTTCTATTCTATGAAACGGTCAATTGGGGGAGAAAAAGAACAAACGCAGACCCAACATAATCAGGAACGGAATGATGTGTAGTGCCAAAATGATTCGCAATTCCAACATGAAGGTTTCTATAAGTCAATCATAAAAGTGATTCGAACATTCTGCATGTATATTTTTCTGTATGTATGGCTTATAGAATGTACCTATATCGAGAAATAAAGAAAAATCGGGATGAAAGAGTGCGCGTGTTTTTAAACTGCTGTAAGCAACAAATATATATTAAAATTATATAATTATTAAACGTTGATGAAATGTGATTGCATAGTTTGGTCATGATCACAATGACCACATTCGATATGTTTTTCACGAGTCATGCTTATTAGACTAATTACACGTATTTACGGTATAAATATTTCGAGCACGTATATCGTTCGTAACCCGGAAAGTTTGGTGAGCATAACCGCGCTTTGCTTTCAAGTAATTACTTACATAAACATAAATAGATGTGTTCAACGTTAAAAAGATTCAATCTCATTTTTCCTACTCTCCATATAATAAATGTGTTACTAAAAAATCCTCCAGTCAATCACTTCTATAATTGACAATAACGTCAATACTGTAATTGGCATACCCATCGTAAATTTATTTATATTTTCATTTAATCCGACAGCAGTCGTTTTGAATCAAATATTTGCATAATATATGAGTCTAATTTTTGACCTCTCATCGTATAAAAAATAATGTGTTGGCTAACGTGGTAGGTCCTTTAAGGAGGTTTCTACCTTTTTTCCTTTCCTTTACTCGCGTCGAAAAAATCTCCCAGTCAAACCCAAGGTCTCGTATTTCCTGGAAAAGCCCTGTTTACCCCTAAAAGCTAGGTAGACAGTGGATAAAGAGCGGGAAAGTTGTGCTGGTAGGGGGATGGATGAAGTGAGGATAATTACATCAAGACATCCTCTCACTCTACGGCTTCGTAACACCCGCCTTTATCCTCCTCTACGACGCAGAATATAAGTGTCCGCTTGAGGAGACAATTACAATTAAATGAACTCCAAGAGTTTAATGGAGTAAGCACTTAAAAGACTTTCTTGCTTATATAGACAATCGGATTATTGGCAAACATTCGATTTCTCGAACTCCGTCCGGCAAATAGTTCTTCCTGCCACGGAGTCGTTGGTTTTTCCTGACAACGATTTCCAAACGCGCACCTTTGATTATGGGTAACAAAATTCGTACGATCGCCTTGACCCTCATAAGGGTCGTTCATATGCAGGCTTGATAAATTCCCTTCGCGTTGATCGTTTTCGCGTGAGCCGTTTCATTACGTAAAACCTATTAACGTGATATTAGTTAGATAACGGAAAATGGGGATGGTCGATGCGATGGAGATGCAACTGAAGGCCCGCTGGATGTAGTACCGTCTCGGACGGTTAATTAATAAGATAGTGGATATATGTACATCCAAGAAGTATATTCTGAGTCTTGATGCATATATTCATACTTGCTTTACGATAAGCTCGCATGCCCTCACAGGGTCTCTTCTCAAATCTAAGGATAACCGTATAAATTTAACGTAGCGTCAGGATCTACGGATAGAGTAACGTAATATCAACGATGTTACGTCAATGTTGAAACCTCGTCAAACTATCGAATCTATCAAAAGATCAAAAGTCGATTGAGCGCTGATGTCTGGATTATATAACTGCATTTGTTAAATGACCTCCATAAATATATTAAGTGGAGCATAGAATAAAGTCAATGTAAAGTCGTGGATGATCAAAGTCTTTTTGGAGCTACGGTGGTGTAGTGGATAGAGGCTCAGACTGCCACGCGGCAGATCCGAGTTCGAATCCCGCCCATCACCTCTGGTTAGTTTTTCTATGTGATATGTATACCGTTGCTCTGGTGGTTCGGAATCCACCTTAAACAGTAGGTCCTAGGCCAAATGACCTTAGCAGTCTGTGCTGAAAAAAGAATTAAAAAAAAAAAAAATTCTTACATCCTTGATTGAATGAAAATACGATGTGTTATATGTTTCGATATACGATTTGATATCGTTTTGAAAATACGATATGTGATTATTTACGTACGCTTTTTCCCTCGACATGTTTTGTCGTATCCTTTTTGACGAGCACAAACTCGAGATCAATGCAGATTTTTACGGTCGAGTTATCTTTTTCTGCCAGCACTTTTATTGCATCATTGTTGCCAGGCCATTGCTGGTATCGGTGGAAAGCGAACTACAGTTCGTGGAACGTTTCAAGGCTATCACTATGTACCTCCGATAATATTATCAAGCATCATTAGATTCGATTCTCGATGTAAGGTCCAGCCGGCAAAAATAGAATTACAGGAAAAAATTCAAAAGGTACGCGCTGTTGATTAAATATACACCTATCCATGTTCCATACGCGATTTACGAGTCCACAAAAGTTCGACAGATTTAGATGTAAATACAAATTTATATTCCAAACGAGCAAACGAATTTTCCTGAGCCACTAATATTTTCCTATAATTTCTGCGGTTGGAAAAAAAAGGAATAGATAGGCCAATATATAGTGACCCCGCTTTATGTTCGCAGAAAATCCTCAGGATCAGGGCATTCTCGAGGAACCCTGTCGGAGGCTAAAAATACGCAATGAATGTCAACTCCTGATCCTTCAGTATTTCCTTCCATGGTAAATGGCCTCAAGTATGTACGAGGGAACTGCATAAACTCAGTGCAACTAAACAGGTGGACTACCCGTTGCATCATACATGATGCACGATCTCTTAACTCTCCCGTTCATGCATAACTCATACTACTTGTACAACAACCAATATTTTGAAATGTATTTTTTAATGCATCATTAATTAGACCTAGCGAATCGATTGAAGTCTGGAATGGTAAGGTGTTCTACGAAGTTATTCGGATGATTCTCCATGTTGTGAAATACATCGCGCACAAAAACGGAAATTGGGGCAGTGTATAATATTATCGAAATAAATAATCCAATTCTACTCCATAAAACAGAGTAGGGAAAGTAGATACAGCCTGATATATCGTTTAAATCGATATAAATATTGAATAATCGATAATAATCAAAACTGTCTAATATACGTCACTGTATGAAGAAATGAATGACCTAAATTCTTATAAACATTTGAAATACAGAGAGGCATTTCATACTGATTTATTTTATTGTAGAATATAGTGCTAGGCTCATCAGCCTTTAAAAAAACATATTTACTATCAACGACCATAAATATTTTTGTTGTTTATCGATGTTAAGCGTAATTGTTAAGAAAATGAATTATAAATGTAGAAAGTCAAGCATCGATCAAGGGCCTTCGAACTTAAATTCTAAGAAGTTCCAAAGGTACGACTAATCGTTTTTACTTGCGATCGACTAAATTCTGTAGATGATGAGAAGTAAAAGGAGTAATGTACATATCGACCCATCATTTTGAAGCCATATCAAATGCTCACTCGCTGCATGTGAATAATAAAAACCAAAAATGGTAGTAATACCCCCCCTCCCCCTCCTTCCTCCTTCTTACATACGTATAGCAGTATTTCAGTAACAGATCTTGAGACTTCCGTTAACAAGCCACTGAGCATCTCCACACTATGCGAAGTAAATTGGGTACTTTATAAGTCTTGACACGTAATTGCTTTATTAATTAATTATTAATTAATTCAATATTAATTATTATCGGTATCTACGTATTATAAGTATTATTGTAAATTATTTTTTTATAAGTTGTATGCTATGTACAAAAGGGTGTCTGCCCGTAAATAAACTAACATAACATAACATGTGTCCTTACGCACTCTGATACGTGGCCTCTTAATTGTGATTTCGTTCCTTGCATTACAACCCACTGCTGGTCTTTGCAGTTTTTATCCTCAGAATATAACGTAAGAAAAAAAGCAGAGAAAACGAAAGAGGATACAGCCGATTATAGGTGGCAGACAATAGGTATGGACGGGTACAAGCAAATAGATTCAGAAAAAATACAACGAGTTTACGGTTACAATAACTAAATTTATGCAGAAGAACAAATTGATTCGTCAGATGAAAACAGACACAGCGGAAAGGCGTCCAAGATGGCTGCTTTCGACAAGCGAAGAACGCGAGCACTATCGTCCCTGTATAGCTCCTTTATACGTACTATACAGATTTATCAATTTAAATTCACCCTTTTGCAAATCCAGTACTTTCACAAGTATATTGTATCTAAAAAACATAAAATAATGTTAATCGCAAAATAATTTAATTCCGTATATCGCACGGAATTACATTTTTATAGGTCAATGCTCTGTTTTTTATATCAATATTATACGTTGTAGTTTGAGAACAACTACTCAATTATGCCTCGGTATTGACATTAAAACTACCGAATTAATTAAAATGATTGATTATCTCTTAGAAAAATTGTACAACTCTATACCGTTGCATTTTCTCAGATTTTCCATGATTTTAAAACAATATGTTGATCGTTGTATTGATCACTCGACACTTCTTTGTCCACTGTTTTTTCATAAATATACATGGTACACTTAAATATATATCCAGAAAGTGGCCGATGGTTCTGATGTTAAAGGTGGGTTTAAATCTGATTTTGCGACAGGTTTTGCAAAATAATTCTTCATTAAAAATCTGTTTCTACAAAACGTTATTGAAAATTTAGTATTGAATTATTTATACAAAATAAATTAAAAGCTAGCGAAGTTAGAGTAGTGCTATAAAGTTATCTTATTAACAAAAGCAAACAGTTTGGAAAATTTTAGTAAATTAAGACAAAATGAACAATATTGTTTACAAAAAATGTATACTAAATAATATATAGAAAAGGAGAAAGAGATAAACAAAGATCAAAATTAAAATGGATTTGACTGAAAATTTATTGCATGACGAACATTAAAGTTGTCAAATTGGGAATCGCCAGTTGCTGCATAGGTAAATGAAAGATTTGTCTTTATGGAAAGATTTTACCCTAAAATCTATTTCATATTTCATATTTTAGCGCACAAGACAGTTTGTCAAATAGTTTCACGTTGTACACGATTTATATCTTTTTCCACGAGACACATAATTTATCGTCTTAACGCTAAGAAAAAACAGGAATTGGCCAGGAAATTTCTTAATGGGCATCATATCACTTTGAAATTTGGACGACGTCTTTACGCGGGAAAGAAAATTGTTTCTTTCAATTCCACAATGTAAGAAATTATTACCTGAGGCATTTTCAGACCTAATGGAATATTTCAATGAAAATATATGCTTGTGGCGACGTTTGAACGAGTTTTTTCAACAAGTCATATCGATGAATAAAGCTGCATCATGGCAAGGCGATGCGGGTGAAAGACCTAAGGGAAGTACATCCCCTTTATCATGCAAAAATTTACCTATACTCTCTGTACATCCACAAACCGACGAAGACATGCCTATATTTAAAGAAATAAGAGAAAAATGAAGACAGAAGAAACAATGCGGGAAGCGCATAGTAAAGCTTGTTTTCAGCAAACACAAGTGGTCTAATGAATTTTTTTGATTAAAGGAAATTGTTTCGCGCAGTTTTTTTCAAGACGGAAGAAACAATGCGGGAAGCGCATACTGAAGCTTGTTTTCAGCAAACACAAGTGGTCTAATACATTTTTTTTTATTAAAGGAAATTATTTAGCGCAGTTTTTTTCAATTATCTTGGTAATTTACTAGTGATCTAAATGTCCCTTATAATGAGATAGAGCCGCCAGTTGGTCTCTCTCTTCCTTTATATCGGATTATGTAATGGCTCGCTATATTTTCGCGTCGTAACTTAGGTTTGTGATTAACATCGGTTTCATTTGACAAGGTACGATGTTATCTATTCTTCTGGAACGGAGGATGGGTGTGTAAGTATCGGTATTACTTGTGCTAGGTAGAATGTGTTCATTAAGGAATACTAGTTCGTAATTCACAGCAAAACATCGCAGCAAAATCGATTGGAAATTTACTCTACATTTTCATTGCCTATGACTTTTTGTTACAAAGGTAACAAGCGGCCTGTGGTTTTTTGTAAAACAACCAAATGTTTCTTTTGTGGGCATACAACCTGTTTGTTTATTTTGTTCGTTTATCAAAGGTTGTAAACACTGTGAATATTTCATCCGGCCGCGTTTTAAACTGCCAAAACTCTCGAAAATATGCCGTTCGTCCAAACAGATATGCGAAATAGTTCTAAGGCCAGGAAATTTTGAGAAGAAAATGAGAAGAAATTAAAGACTGCTTTTGTTTCCAGCGTTTCTATATGGCATGATATGGCATCAAGCGTGATATAACTATTTTTTACCCCTTTTTTTAAATACTAATAATATTCAATAATATCAGATATGTATAAATTTAACTCGCACAGTCATTCGATGCATTTATTCTCGCCTGGATAGAAAAGGCCCTTTAATAAGGTTGCTTACCTTCCTCACACGTCGAGAGGTACTTGATAGGCACAGTTTTTGCAACATGTCAACGAGCCTGCTTTATCAAAGGATCTTAAATTCGATACCGTCAGCAGCACAATTTAAGCAAATAGCCAACACCGTGTCGCCAAAAGATGCATATAGAATGACGGTGATGTAAGGGAATAAAAACTTGGATTTACAAACGGATAATATGGATTCAAATCGTGCACATGATCTTTGCATAACTTTTACCCAAACCCGAGAAAAAAAACAAACACGCACGGCAGAGATACGTACATTATATTTATCCAAATTTCCCTTCCTAAAACAATATCAATGCGAAATTATTTACAAAACATCCATTCACTCTGTCAAAAGTGGTCTTCAATTTCCTTCAACACAGTGAATAACTGCATGGTAAAGGTGAGCTCGAAAAAGAAATTTTGCTACGCTTAACTCAACCTTTTTGCCGCGGAGATTTCATTGAAGAAACTCAGTCGACTGGAAGGGAGGGGCGGTGGTTGACAATAATTGATGAGAATCGATTACGTTCAGGGGCATCCTTAATTTTTTTAAACACTGTTAGATTAAGTCCACCCTCAGTCGTTGCTGCTTGGCATAACGTTCGGACGGAAAGTAACGCATATTCTCAGGGCGTAATAGCCCTGAAGCATCATAATTTGCGACGATTTTAAGTGCCTGTTTACATGCCGATATGCCAATAATTTTTTCCTTTTCTTTATACACAGCTCGGGAAACAGGATGTTTGGCTTCTTCCGTTTTTGAGAGGCATAAAAGCTCAAGTGTATACGTTTAACATGAACTCAATACGAGTTAAAGGAACCGGATAGGATGATCAATTTCTGTAATCAGGAATATTAAATATTGCGGTTCATAAATCATTCTCCGGAACGTTCCGCAAATATTCCTCGAGTAACAGGTTCGTTTTTCTTTTAAACGAACCTTATTAAATTGATATACATAACAAGGTTTGCACGGAAAAGCATTTTATAGGTTATGATAGCTGATTTTTCAGCTTTGTTGACCCGATCTAAGACTTTACTTTGTCCGTCTAATTCGAGCAAAAGACATTTTTGTTTTGAATTTAGTTGATTATTTGTAAAATGGTACGCATTGTTGACGCATTAAGAACGTCCTACGAATATCTAAATTTACGGAGAAAGCACAGGATTTGCAGAAACGCGACTTAATCCTCCCTTTCGACAATATAACTCGAGATAGCGTAAACTACTTTGGCGAAGGTCGGATTAAGTAAAGATACGAAATTCTGTTCTAAAGGAATATAGAATCACATTCATGAATAAAACTCCAAACAGGGAAAATAATATTTTCAATAGACAACTGTCTTACATCCTCCATTGAAAAATCTTTTGACAATAAATTTGTTTATGCAGAGGAAAAGAATGACAAGCAAAGTTTAATAAATGAAAAGCTGCTCGAAGTCCGCCTCATAATTACCTTCCAAACGTTCGATATAATTCTTGTAAATCAATTGTAAATAACCGAGAAACTCTTGAGAATCACTGAATATCCTATATTTAAAATTTCAGTATTTCTTTGTATTAAATAACTTCATATAACAAAAGCCAAGAGAGTTCTTAAAGAAAAAAGCCAACCGACAAAAAGCCCAAATTCACAAATTCATCACATTACCCTTTGTACATTAATTTCACTAATGTTTTCCCGCGGTTGCCGTTAAATGCTTCAAACAATCAGATTTAACATTTTGATCTATGTACGTATGGCAATTCTTAAACGCGTTCTGCTTTCTCACAAACGTTTAAAGTTCTTAAACTCGGGGCTCGAAATCGAATGCGAGAATGCTTCAAGAAAAATGAAAGTATCTCCTACAGCAAATAGAAATATGTAAAGGTCGAGTGCACATTCGATCACGAACGTATATTGTACGAAAAAAGGTATGTAAACAATTAGATGGAACATTTATTATTTCAAGCTAATCGATGGGGCATCGATCGAAAACGTAATGGCATATCGGCGCAGGGCAATGACGCAACAACGCGATATTTAAAGAAGAATCGAGTTGCTTTGAAAGCACGTAAGTTGTATACGCCTTCTAAGAATTTTACACAAGTCGTTGGGAACAACCGACAGGTCGGTGACGCTATCTTTACGACTTGGAGGTTGAATTTTATGTAGCACATCGAGGAACTTCGTGAATCGTAAGAAAGGAATTTCTGAAGTTTCCATGCTTGACCCTACAAAAATCGCGGCCTGGGATAAGAAGAGATGGCACCGAGCGTATCACGTGAAATTTGATTTTCTTCGAGAGAATCGTAGCTCCGATGCCAAATGCCTAAGCGCTCGCATGCTTCCAATAGGCGTTTAATGCGAGGGGACTGCGCCATATCGCTCTTTCTGCTTGCTGAAAGTCGTCCGTCATTCCTGCAAGTGCTTTTAGGCGCTTTAAGCTAACACTCCTATCTGTCAAGCGGTTTGCAGCATTTTATGCCGCATTAGAATCTGTGGCAGATTAACGTACGGCTCACACGTGGCTTGGAAATATGCCCGGCGGTTAAGCGTTCATACACGTACAGAATATTAATACGCGATATGAATAATTCTCTGTTTTCATCGTGATTCCACGATAAAAGAACTCGCGATACGTCGGTCTTATAGTTCATCTCATAATTCGGCTAATTGTAAAGAAGAAAACAATCCAAGCTTAAGAACTTCCGAATTAGATATCCTTCTACGTCAAATGCCTTTACAATGCAAGTTAACCCCCTGCTCTACAACATCGTGTGAGTCTCGTGATACCATCTGCCATTCAGACATAAGAAATACAGGTCAGGTTTGTAGTGCATAGATGAAAAGCAGTATACAAAAAACACGAGTCAGACTACTGAACGTCGTATCATAAACATCCACCGTTCGGTATATTTCAACGCGTTGCCAAACCGTTTTATGCTTCAACACGTAAGCAACTTTGTCAGCCACTATCCACGCGTTTTCGCGACTTAACACTAGAACAACCGACCGTTTTCGATGCCTATTTAAAACACTGCATACAACATTTTAAAAAATGAAGGACAAAAGAAAGGGTAAATAGCTCAATATAGTGATCTAAATACTGCATGGAAATCGTGAAAAATCTAAGAAAATGCGTTGTCATAAAGCACTACGAGTTTTTAAAGAACTGATTGACCAGTCATTTTTACTTCTTCGGTAGTTCTAGTATTAAAACATCATGGTGTAAGGGTTTAAATTCCTACCCATTCCCAGTACTTCAAGCTTAAGTAGTTGAACATAAAAGAACGTAAAAATAGGACATAATTAAACGTAAATCAAGCGTGAATATAGGTTTATTTTGAACATCTTCGCGTACAAACTCTAGCATTACACAATCTATGAATTTTCTCATGATTTTATCTAAATCACGTAGAGCATTACAACCGTCGCGGTAGGTTGCGTATATGTACATCGCTTGCCTTTTATCACTCGTAAATTCGTCGACATCGCATGAAACGAATAAAAAGCACGGTGCAGCGAGTACTGCAGCTATGCGCACGGTCGCCAATTTTGTGTAAAATCAAAATTTGAAAACGAGGAGTACCGCATACGCACGCTGTAAGAACGTTTTTTGACCGAACGTTGATGAAGTTGTCCGACAAACATCACTTATTTGCGTGATGCATCTCGTCAGGTCTTACGATAGGTACAAGGGAGAGCAGCATAAACGGACTGTGTTAAGAAACGTGATAAAAAAAAGCTTTGCAACGACATCCGTAATCTGTGGAATGGCATGGTAAAAATGTACCGATCCACTCTTATGGTTATTCTCAGGTGAAAAATGCATCACGGAAAATTATGATACCGAGGATGGACCAGCATACCGATCAATTCGATAATACGTTTGTCAAAGATTACTTTTTTCTGTTGGAATAAATATGTAATTGGTTGGTAGAGCATGCCCATGGCAGAACAAACGTTGATATTTTCGTAACGTAGTATGGAAGATACGTGTGATTTGTGGCATTCTGTGAGATACAAATACACTGATAGCGTTTTAATGATCGTTTGTGAATTATATCCAGGTAAAACCACATACGTAGGGAGTGTGGCGAAGGAATGGCGAAAAAATATATACGTGTATAAAGCATCATTTTCCGTGATCGACTTCTGTGTTAAGAGTGGTAAGTGCGGAAGTTGAAATCTAGAATAATAATTTTGCAGTAAGATGTTTTACATTTACACCGATGTGTTGAATTAATGGAGGCTCACGATGTTTCCTCATGCACGCACGGCAGGACTGTCACCGTAAAGGGACATTTGATAAATAATGTAATCCATAGCGCTATTCAACTGTATTTAGCACATTATGGCATGTTCATATCTACATCCAAAAATAGCCTTAAAAGTATGTTACAGCGTATAGCATATAAACAGTCACGTTAAAAAGATCGGCAGGTTTTTGCGGGCCTGGCGCTTTATTTCGAACTGTTATCCGTGGTTTCTGTTCGAGAATTTTCAAAAGAAACAAGATCTCCATAACAAGTATAGCTGGTTAATAGCTAATAGTCAAAACGCTGTTTCTATAATAGCAGATTTACTAAAATCAGACTTAATTTCGATGTAATCCTAAAGGTCAATTAAGTTAATCGGCATTACTCCGCTTTGTCGAATGCTATCTCGATCTGTCCATTCATTTTCTGCTTTTTGTGCATAAGTAGATTATTTATTTCAGATACAGATAAATATTCCTCACTCACCTGCGATTCGATGTTGTTCAAGCCACACCACGCGGTTGCCTTTTTTTTGTTTTCCTATTTTGACGCACTCACTCGTTCCAGATATTTTGATTTCGGCAGATAAGAGACACCGCAAACGCGAACCGTACCCGCGAAACTTCTCCACGTGACTGACGGGAATACGTCTACACCGAGAGTTCAGAAAACAGATACGTTGTCAGCGCGCAGGTCTCATGGTTTAAAGCAGGACGACGTCAAAATAAAGCGAGACCAACATTTTCCGCTAGCCTTCGAAATACCATCGGATCGAAAATTAATTCAATATAATGGATTTACGCCCGTCCAGGGGTAGTGCACTCGATTTGATCATTTTGTTGGAATCTAAGAATATGCTAAAGACACAACGATTACCTATAACCGCTATGGTAACAAATTTATAACGACACCTCATTGAGAATAAGAGTAGGTACATATAAGAATTTAAACAGCAAAAAACATTTTTTATTCTTCAAAGTAGTTTTATTTGTTATGATGTGAAATATTTACGCTTACAAAAGTATAATGGAGTATGATATTAAATGTCTACTTTATGAAAGTTTAATATATACTTTATACGTTCCCCGTGCGTGTGCCGTATTTTATAGCTTATATTCTGATTACTAAGCATGTTATTGCTTTAAATCTTAATTCAATAACATCATTCTATAACTTAATTCAATAATTAAATAAAATCTTATAAATTAAATATTTGATATAACACATTATGATATTGCCAATTTTACACCGTTATACATGTTTGTGAAGATCGTTAATACTTTTTTATTTGACAAATATATGGAAAAAGCTGTTAATAATTCCTGAACTATCATCTCGCAAAATGCATGTATGCCATTAATGAAGGTCCTTATAATGCACATTATTTTACTATTTATTCTGCAAGAAATAAAATCTGTACTCCACTTTTTTAAATTCTCTTTCACATAACGCCATACAAAATAAAGGCTTAAAACAATAAGGCTTTCAGGAGAGACAGATTGCTTTATTAAACCCAATGCAATATTAAATATCTTCCTGAAGAGATCCTTCAAATCATCGAATTGTCTCACATCCTTCAATAGAGAATCTATATCATTGATACGAATCACATTCCCGGAATTAACGTTATTTTCCAAAAGAAAGTCTTTTAACCATTGTGCGAGCACATTGCGCTGATTATTATTACCATAATTATTCAGCTCCTTCTCCAAATCACTTTCTTCTATGAGATATACAACAAACTTACGAGCATCTATTAATGGTACACCATTAACCGTTATTTTACCAGCTTCTGCTGTGACTGAAATTTTAATAGAGTTGTCTACTTGTACTGGAGAAGGTTCAACTAAACAAGTAAAACGTTTAGTTTTATTTACTGTACGTATAATCTCTGCATTTGCATCTTCTGCACGTGTATGAGAATTAGTAGCTTTCCTCTTTACAGAGTTATACGCTTTACGAAGACGTTTACTGCGTAATTTACTTTCATAATCTTTCAGAATAGAAGTTTGCTGTGTCTCGATTATTTTATTAGCAAATTGAATGTTCATTACAGCATTTCCAAAGAATAACATATGTGTACCAAAAACAAATAGGTCTCGTAACTCCACTTTTTTAGTTTCATTGTACTTGTTATAAATGTGGTATCCTTCGCAGGCAATTCCACTACCATTAATTATTAGATTACCGACTATTACTGTGTTATATGTTACTTTAATAGCAGTACCAATCTTAACACCTTTCTCTACAGCTTTTGAAAGCAATGCTGTTCCTCCACTTGCAGCTACTCCAAAGGCACTACCACACGCTCCCATCCAAGCTGCAGCTGCTTCTGAATTGTCAAGAGCAATGCTTTGTTTGTGCAGATTACGATCTATCAATTGTTGTGAACTTCGTCCAAATGTCCAACTACCACCCGCTACTTGAGCCGCTATGCCTAATGAAAGAAAGGAATTAAATAATTACATACTCTTATTCTACTATAGATAGACATAACATTGTTTACAACACATAATTATCAATAAAAAACAAATACATACAAATAAACATCATTTAAAAGTATACAGTGCAAAATATTACTAATATTTGTTAATACCTGCAGCTGTTAGGAGCGGGCCAATAGGAGTAATGAAAGCAGCAGCAGTTAAACCAATAGCACTGCCAAAGGTCAGTACTGTGGCGGCAGCATCTATACTACTAAGAAATTTAGTCCCTATTTTACTCGATGGTGAATCGTTTCTTTCAATCCATACCGTTGACGCTTGGACAGTAACTGGGAAGCGAGGATTATGTTGATAGATTCCTTTCCTTGGAGTAAACATAATGCATTCGGGTAATTTATTACTTGTGATATAATCTGACCAGTCTGTATATATTCTGCAATTGTCATCAATGTACCATACATTGTAGTATGTAGCAGATGAATAATTGCGTAATTTCACTATTGCTTTAATGGATATTTCATGCAACGAGTCCTCTTTCTGTGGTTTTAAACAAATTACATTGTATATTATACCAATATAAATGGATTTTTCTTTCGGATGTATACCATATTCACAGATCTTTTCGTACATTACTTCAATACTTTCACTAGTATTTTTATCATAGCTCAAAACATCAATTACATCACAATCCTTTATCATATTGCTTACTACATGAACCGCAGCATTAGATGTGTCACTGTCGTAACAGTTTGGAATATGGCTTGGCGGACCATGGAATGCATACCCAATGTTAGCTTTCAAGTATTTATGCTCTCCTGATTTATACTCTGACCAATCAGGAAGAAGTTCATAATAATTTTGTTGTATTTCCATAATTTTTTTTTTTATATCAGGCTACACAACACATAATAAAAAAAATGTATATTAGTCAAACCATGGTTAAATAAGAAATTTATGTCCAATAACTCCCACAGACTCATACTCACAGAAAGACCGTCAAAATTTGCCATTGTACTTCTTTTTATAGACTGCGAAGGATAAAAGCTAAAATAGAAGAGACTAATATATCGTACAACCTTACATATTTAAATACCATAATCAATTATACGTGTATATAAAAAATGGCTGTGTTTTGTAATTCTTTATCGATATATAGTATAGAATATTATGTGAGAATCTATTAATACTAAATTTAATAAAACGAGCATGAAAGATATAATGATCAATAATACGATTCCTCTGTCAATCTGATTATTTACATTCCATTACCCTAAAGGCACATTTGTAAAAGGCTGGTCGCACAGCAATTTTGCATTTTTTTTACAGAAATTTTGGATTTCAAGCAACTTACCAAGGCCTGCCTCAACCTGAAATATTTATATATTCTTTTGTATTTATATGCCACTGTTCTATCATTCGTTTTGTATAGTTGACGACAATGTTAAGGCAATCTGTGCACGGCCTATATGTTTTCCATTAGTACTCTTCCATGTATTAACGTCATTTAAAGCCTATTTAGATATTATCAACTTTTGTCAATATGTTTATCGATTGTAATAACAAAGAATATAGCATAAACATGAAATAGTATTTGTCGATAGAGAATACTTACTGCATATGATGATCTAGCAAAGGTGCTTTTACCGCAAACAAATTTTTTTTTGAGAAAATGCAAAACTTCACATTTTTCGATGTACTTTATTATAAATTAATTTATTTATAAATTAATGTAGTATAATAAACAAGTATACAAATTGAGTGATCGTCAGTTAACTGGCGCAGGTAAAGCTAAAGGTGAATTGTGTAGAATCGACGAAAGAAGGGGTTATTTATCTAACTAGGGGATTCCCACCGGCTAAAGGAATGTGCAAGGCTAATGCAATTCTACGTCTAACATTGCTAAAAATTATGATTATTCAGTCATATATCATATTCGATAATTCAGTGCTAATCGTATAAATGTGATATAATTTTCCTTCGATCGTAACTAACAACACAAAGTGCTATTTATTAATGACCGGAAATAAGAAGTGCTTCCGTGTAATGGGTACAGCATGTCTGTTTTACTTTTCATTCTCGTTAGTTAAAAGTACGCAGGAATGAGTTTGTTGGTACCCCTGATTTGTCGCGATGATTTTAGAGGTGTCTTGTGGAGAAATTGAGAAACCTCAAAGTGAAAGAGACGAATCGATACAACAATTCGTTTTTTGGCTCTTCTGAAGCGTAAACGTAATAATTCCTTATAAAATTTTGTGCCAAGATGTTTTGTACGAATTTGGAGATGCATTCAGATACAGTTTTTGAAAATCTGCTGTAATTTCCTTAAAGTTTTGTTTGAGTTTTTTTTCGAATTCGGGCGCCGAATGCACTTCCGCAGAATTTTTTTGAGTACGCATATCACAGTTATTATGCGCTTCTCTCGAAATTGTGTCCAAGTAAGCCCAAAAATGTTTCCCATAATTATAACGAAATTAGCGCCTCTATCGGAGATGAAGTAAAACACGGGCTGGTTTACAATTATACTTTTTGAAGCCCCAGGTGCAGGAACAGAATTTTTATTTTACACATTTACAACAAAAAGCTGCAATAATCATGATATTTACATCCGACAGAATTATCCTCAGCCTGAACAAAAGCGCGTTTCGGGAATAGTTGTAAAACAAAAATTTTCTTCTGTAAAAACTTACAAATTTACTTCTTGTAAAGTTTTAGGGACCAAATTGCAACATCGGGCCACTTAACATTATGCGTAATTGTATAAAGAATACTTAGAATAAAAAATCATCAGAAAATATCGCGTCTCTTTTTAAAACGCTTTCCTGTAAAAAATATCAAAAATTTGAACCATTGGAATACCATCATGGCTGCCCGGTTTCGCGCTGTTCTTTCTCCTGCTACTGTTACAGACCGAATCAATAATTTGTTCCTCGACTCCTGAAGGGGGGCAAGAAGGTGGGAAAAGAACGAAATATCTTTTAAAATTGAAAAAATGTCCTTTAAGAAGAAACTTTTGCATCAGAATCATTACGTATAACGATTTCGTAACATTAATTGCTCAACCAATTGTTCCAATGTAAAATAACTTGTAGTTCAGTCAAGAACCGCGCCATAACCTTGAACAGAGCCATTTTACAACTCTGAAACAGTGCATTATAGCTCTGAAAAGTAACCATTAATAATCAGCCTTCGCACAATTACTTGATTTAATCTTTTCAATCCATAAATGTTACGAAATCATTATCTGTAATAATTCTGATGCAAAAGTTTCTTCTTGAAGGGCATTTTTCCAATTTTAAAAGATATATTGTTCTTTTCCCACCTTCTTAGACTAACAATAAGTTAAATTAGGCTCTATAATGTTGTATTTGCACGAATGTACGAATAATACAATTAAATATGTCAATGTGTATTGTAACAACCATAATTACACATTTCTTCGCAGTTTGTAAGTAGCGTGCGTGTTGATCACAAAGTCTATAAATCTGGACCGTTTGGCCCCAGCCGCATGACACCGCCACGGTCGTATTCCAGTTTCTCCTTGCCCAAATACCTTGCCCTCCTTACCAAATCGTTGTCTGTAATAATACTGATGCAAAAGTTTCTTCTTAATGGACATTTTTTCAATTTAAAAAGGTAATTCGTTCTTTTCTTACCTTCTTGGACTAGCAATAAGTTATATTAGGCTTTGTAATATTGTATTTTATGAATAATACAATAATAGTTTTTATGAATAATACAAGTAAATATGCCAACGTGTATTGTAACGATAATTATGCATTTCTGCGGAGTTTGTAAATAGCGCGTATGTCGATCACAGAGTCTATAAATTTGGACGAATTGGCCCCAGCCGCCTGACACCGCCACGGTCGCATTCCAGCTTCTCCTTACCTCACTTGAGGGGTCGCGGAACAAATTATTGATTCGGTGTGTACGTCCGATTAGCCGCTCGACCACAGATCCTCCGTGGCGTCGGTTCTGTTTCGGTTTAGACTGTTGCGCGGAAGTATCTCTTTTCGTATGTTCAGATAAAATTGTCCGCCTTCTGTTATTATAGCATAATTAGATTTAATAAAATCTTTTATTTTCATGATATTAATGCTAAAGTATAGTTATTATATCTATTACAACGGTTTTCGGTTTAATAGTTATATAATATACCATAACCCATATATAGACATACTTCAATTAAGAAATGGTTCAATATTTTTCTAAAGTATGATATAGTTCAAAACAGTCGCCTTTATGTAGTGGAACATTGTAAAATTTACAGACAAAACATGTTCTACCTCTTTTTCTTTTGAACTGCACAAACTCTGCATTGTCTGATTGACCGATAGACTAACGGTCGGTACACGGTGGTGACAGAAAGCCGATTAGTATAACGATAAATAGTAAATAAGATTTCTCTTTTACGTTATCATCAATTTGACCAAGTTGGAAAGCATCGTTAGGATATGTCGACGTAATAGCGTCAGTAGAGAAAAACAGCGCCAAACCCCGCAGCCATGATGGTATTCAAACGGTTCAGATTGAGCGTGTTTTTTACACGAGGGCGTTTCAAGAAGAGGCGCAATATTTTCTGATAGTTTTTTATTTTAAATAGTCACCGTAAAATGACGGATAATGTTAACAGGCCCAATATTGCAATTTGGCGCTTAGAACTTTATAAGGTGTACATTTGTAACTTTTATAGAAGAAAATTTTTATTTGGCAATTTCTTTAAAAACGATTTAGTAGACAGCTTTAGCATAGTTCTTTCGAAAATGAATATCACAATTATTACGTTTTCCTCTCATAATCGTATTAAAAAAACTTTTTTTCCTGCACCCTGGGCCCGAAAAGTATAAATGCAGCCCTGCTCGTGTTTTACATCTCCGGTAGAAGTGCCGATTTCACTTTACTTATAGAAAATCGGTCGGACCGTTCTTTTCCTTAATTCGGATTAAAGCGTGTAATGATTGTGATATTTATATTCAGAAAAAATTCGGATAACAAGATAGCGTTTTGTTCTGCTGAGAGAGTAGCCGAGCAAAATAGTTCTCTTAAAAAATGCGCACTTTAATTTTCCATCGAAGTTACAGCGAAATTACAATATAGAACAACGCTATCTTGTACGCTGAAATGTAATATATCTTTCAAAACAAGGTTTGTATCTCTGTTTATATCTCTGATCCTTGTCCCACACGCTCTTGTCGTATCGATTTGTTTTTTTCTCTCCGAAACTTCTGAGATTCTGCGTAGAAGGGCCCCAAAATCAGTCTGACAAATCGGGAGTACTAACAAACTCACTCCTGCTGATCCTTTAGAATAAGACCCAATGTTATTAGCAACGATCCACCATGCTTACGTGAATGCAGGTTCCGAGCTCTTTGAGTAATACTTGTCCGTGTGCAAAGTTCTATTCCCTTTTGAACTGGACAGCGCTTTTTTTTAAATGCTGAAAAAAAATAATGCGAACGTGCTACGAAAATTGGAAAATCCCCGAAAATCCGGGAGGTTTGTTTACCATAGACAACTGTCATCGGAAGCTCGAATTTGCGGGCATCGGGTTTCCTTCTTTTGTTCATGACTGTCAGTATCGTCAGGTGTCGGTACTTGCTCCTTTTTCACGGCAATGACGATAGCGCCTCTTGCGGTGGCGGAACAAACGTGAGGTGGGGTTTGCAAAGGGTGCTCGTTCCAGTTTCCCTGGCCCCGTCGACCGGCGACGAAAGATCCTTGTCCCTTCCTGTAGTTTCGTTTTCCACGACGAGAACGCACATACAGTACATAGCATTCGCTGCGCTTGGTAGCGGGGTAAAGAGGGCGCAGAAGGCCCCCGATTCGGCTGGCTAGTTGACGATTAAAAGGCGTCTCTTCCGCCGGCGACCGGAGCGCGTAGCGGCGAGAATCGACACTAGTTTTTCTGGCGAATCGATATTCCGCTCAAATATTGACTCCGCGATTGTGCGTGGTGTCGCAAGCGAGTCGTGCAGCATAGGCGGCGATGCTCTTTTAAAACGCGAGTTCTCGCGAGTGTAGTAAGGACAAGTGACAAAAGGGGGAAGGCGGAGCATAAATCAAAGTAACACGGAGTAAGGAGACCAGGAAAAATGCTGGTGGCCGCGAGCACAGTGCTCCTCGGCCTGATCATCGGTGTCTCCCACGCGATCAACCCAGCCCTCGAGTCGACACCGACCTCCTTCAACGATCATGGAGGTGATTTCAATTCTCCTTTCCCCCATGCCCCAGATAGCTGCCTGCTCATAGCCTATGACACCGTTCTTTCTACCCTCGTTTATCGACTTTTGCTTCCTCTCCTCTTCGCCTTTTTTCTTTTGTGCGTCTAATACCCACGGGCGCGGCGCACGGCCAGGGGTACGGGCCGCAGGTGCGATTCCTCTCACGAGAGCACCTGCGATCGGCCAAAACTGTTATGGCGAATTCGTCGGGCAGGCTCGATGGATGCCGTTAAATAGTCTCGTTGCACCACTGTGTGGTGTTGCACGGTCGATATATACCGTGTAACGAGAGAGAACGGACCGCTCGATAAACGAGTTGCCGATCAAATCAAGTCGGGGTCCACGGGGAACAAAAACTACGGTAAAGTCGATGTCAAAGGGCCTCCGAGAGAGCCGATGTCGCGAAAGCTGACCGAGTATGCAACGCCTGCTTTCCACCTCTTACTACGTTAGCGGGTCATTGTTGCTATAGGGCTTCGGAGTAATTAACCGCGTGATCAATGGCACCCGAAAATACGTGACCTATTTCGAGATCGAGAACCATATATTTTCGAGGAGGTTTAAGACCTCTCGGGGAACTAGCGTGATATTGGAAATACGTAAACGTACGGCTGCTGCGTGTTACGATCGCAACAGAATTTCGCTTTGTTTTCAGAGTTCGTGACGGCGACCAATTTTTCCGCCATGCGTCACGTCGGGCTGTCAGCTGTTTTTACGAAAAATAATCCTTCGACGATGCACGCGACGTGGTTATACTCTGATTTACGAAATGGCTTTCGATCTTTATTTATTAGATCATAAACGGCGTGCGACGATATTGGTTTTGTTTTGCCAATATGGTTATTTATGACTTTTGTCCACGGCCACCGTGATAGTTTTTTTTTACGCTACGCGTGGACCTTCGCACGATGCACTTGGTGCTTCGCGGAGCAAAAGAAATTCTATAATCTACGGACTGCAGATGCTGCGCCGCGATGATGGAGTTAGTCATGTTCCATGATAACGAAATAGAAATGAATCAGATTCAGCTTGCTCAGCACGGGGCAGGATTAAAATTAGACGATTTCGAGAAAAGCAACGACAGTATTGGATATGCGGTAACAGAATCTTCGTGTCTCTCATAATATGCCTTTATCTTCTCTACAAATGTTTCTTTTGTGATAACACAGTTATTCGTTATCTAAAAGGGTAAAGTATTTCCCGGTTTTAACGATAGCGGTTTGTATTGGAGAAATTGATCTTTCTATTAGATTTTGATAGTTTTTATCCGTTTATCGATGTTCCTTAGCAGGAAACAATCTTTGAGGAATCACAAGAGAACGAAGGAATCGCACGTTCTCTTTTATGCGGATTAGTATAATTTATACAAATTTCCGGTATCTGAATTGCTGCCGAGCTGATCAAGCACTTTCGATTTTTAACTTTTTTCCTATAAGATTTTCGAAGTTGTGGTTGCAGCTTCTCGATAATCTTCCTCCATCTGTTCTGATAGTACCGCGACTTGATCTGGATAGTTTCGAAAGTGGATATCACGGCCTGGTGAAGGAAAACGAAACTCTGGTCGAGGTCACCCCGCAAATACGTGCTTCAGGAGCCAAAGTCTGTTCCTTCCGTATCGCCAACAAGCACCACGGAGATGCGCCTTTCGAGATTGTCTTGAAAGAGAGAGGAATAGCCGAGCTAAGGGCACTCAGAGTTTTGAATTGTGAAAAACGGCGTAACTACAAGTTCGACATAGCAGCTGTTGCCTGCAACGGAGCGCAATCGGAAAAGTATGTTTTATTCAAAGCGAATCTGGAGTCTTAATAAAGTGGGTTAATTTTAGCTCCTATTGAAATTGTAATAAAACTCCCCGGTAAATGTGGGTCGGCGAATCGGGCCACCCAGACAATGCCAATTTTTCTGTCCGTGTGAGTATCGCGTATGGACTAATGTACCATATACCGACTAAATGAGGATATAACTCATGGCTTAACCGCTTAACGGAGTAAATTATCGCATTACTCCCGTGTAATTTTGCACCTCTTTTGAGACTGAAGGAACCTCGCTTTAAACTTGAAAGACACCGGCGTAGAGGGAAGACTACCTTAATAACCCCGATAGTTTACGGTTTTAATTAATTCTACGCCAGATTGACCAAAATTTTACTACGTGTTTACTATTTTACAAAAGTAGTATGGCAAATCGAAAATTTTCTTCGTGATTTTTATTCCGGGCCTTGGTCAAAGCCGCAGTGCGGTCTAGAGCCACGACAAGGTCACAGATTTTATAAAATACCTCACGCACTGATATCAAAACAAAGCTTAATCGAGTAAATCTCTTGTCATTTACTTCCAAAATCGCGCGACATAAATTCGAAACTTCGAATTTTCTCGACTTACCGAAACGTTGGGCACAATATAAATCGATTACATTACCAGCACTTTGACTTCATCTCATCGAATACAAAATAATCACGGATCAATTCAAGAATTTAACCGATACCCTACCTTGACCGCTCTCGAACATTCGGTTACGATCTAGGTCAAGATGTCATATCTTTTCTCAAATGGTAGCATAAGCGCACTCCCGTTTCACGATTTTCACGGGCGCACGAATTTCTTCCCTTTCCCTACAGTGCCACAGTACACATCACCGTCGTCGACGTCAACGAGTATGCACCGCAGTTTCTTCAGCCGGCCTACGTCAGCACCGTGGACGAGGGCCGCCTCTACGAGGAGGTCGTGCGCGTCGAGGCCTCCGACAGGGACTGCACTCCGAAATTCGGCGATGTCTGCAAATACGAAATCCTCACGGCCGACCAGCCGTTTATCATCGACAACGAGGGTGCCATACGTAACACCGAGCCTCTGGATTACGAGCGTTCTCATAATTACATCCTGAGCGTGGTGGCGTACGATTGCGGTATGAAGCAGTCAGCCCCGGCCATGGTCACCGTTAAGGTCAACCGTGTGTGCGCACCCGGATGGAGAGGTATCCCTGAGAGGGTCGATTACGCTGCGGGTGTTGGTTCCCAGCCCCTGCTGCCATCCGCCAGGCTGGACCTGTGCGACGCACCCTGTATTCTCCGCAACGTGCGCACCACGTTGACCCTCGCCACGGATCACATAGGCAAGGGCTGCGATCGCGACACTTACGGTGTGCGTAGCCAGCGCAAGCTCTGCGGCGCGTCACGGGACAGCGTCGATTTACTGCCGACGCCGGGGCCTACGACTTCCTGGACCGCATCGCTGTCGCGAGACGAGGGCAGGGAGGCCGACGAGATCTTCGAGTTCGACGGCGTCGACTCCGCCGCCATCGTACCGAGCGACGTTCTCGAGCACACCCTGGCGCAGAAATTCACCATCGGTGTGTGGGTCAAGCACCGTCCGCGTCCTCGGCAAGATCCCCACGTGAAGGAGCATATTCTCTGTGCCGCCGATGATCACAGTGAGTTTGAGTAACTTTTTGTATTTTTTACCTATTAATAAACGGCGTGATATTTACTATGGGAGTAAGAGGTAAGCCGAGGTTTATTTTTGGAGCGGTCGAACCGGGCATTATGTAAGCGCGTGGGAACGTGCATGATCTTCACACTTGACACCCTCGGCCGTGCTAAGTAATGGTGGGACGAAAGATTTTTATTAACTCGCGGAAGCCTTCTGCACCACGGCAAATGCGTTGTTGGTGCGAACTTATCTCCCATTTAAAAGCCACAGATAGGTCGGGGCTTTCTAGGAATTATTACCTATCGGTTGTAAAACGAGTCGGTAACTCGATCCAAGTCGGTCTGGGTATGCGGAATAAAGCAGCGGCTAAGAAGCTTGGCGGTTTGTTAATATCTATTATCGTAATCGATGGCGAATATTTTCATGGTATATTTTTTCTTAATTTACAATGCCTGCGGCGTTAGTCGCGGTTTTCAAACGACACGTAATATAGGCGATGGGCTTTCCTTTAATTTCAGAAATGAACAGACACCATTATGCGCTTTTCGTGAGGAACTGCAGACTGATCTTGCTGCTCAGACGCGACTTTTCGGAAGGGGATCCAAACATATTCCGACCGGCTGAATGGCGCTGGAAACTCGGCGAGGTCTGCGACGATAAATGGCACCATTATGCGGTTCAGGTTGATTTCCCCCACGTGACTCTTTACGTGGACGGTGAGGAATGGCGCACGGACGAGAAGAACCCGGAGGTGATCGACGACTGGCCATTGCACCCTGCCAAGGGCGTGAACACGACGCTGGTAGTCGGTGCTTGCTGGCAGGGCTCCGACAATAAGACCAAACATCATTTCCGTGGCTATCTCGCCGGTCTGTCCGTCCTGGTAGGACGAAACGAGAAGCCAGATGTCCTCTCTTGCCTGCGGCGCTGCCAGGAAGGCATTCACGTACCTCCTATGGACCTTCTTCAGCCGGGCACTCAGCTGCTCACCAATTCCGATCTGACGGAGGTGCGAATCGATGGCGACAATCGCACCAACGTCGAGACGCTGCTTCGTCGCATCGGTTACTCCAACTCTCGCCGCTTTCCAACCCCGGGTCGCCGTAATTTCCGCCTGGACACGATCATCGTATGCGAGGGCAGCGAGAACAATCCACTGCCAGTACCAACTGTTCAATCCTACGTCACCGTCCTGCCGCCACCCCGTCCGGGTATAACCGTGAACGGTACAGGCTACGTAGCCAGGGAGTACGCCGATTTCCGCCTTGGTGTTCGAGCATTCCCCGATGCTCGTGTCACCGGCGGTTCCGCCACCAGGCTCGATGCTTGCGCGGTGAGCGTCTATCCGAGCCTCAATCCCGATCACGAGAGCCTGGGCTTACCGGGCGACGCCCTACGCGAATTTAATTCTATCACGGCGCGAGTAGACCGCGACGGAGTGGTCCTTTCCGGCGCTGACTCTCCCTATAATTATCAGCAGCTCATACGCTTCATCATGTACACGAATCGAAAGCCTGCTTATTACCTCGACCGCGTGTTCAAGCTGACGTGTTCCGAGCTTAGCGGCCGTTTTGCCAGCAACGAGTATGTCCAGACCCTGGCTGTTATCCATCCCAAGGAAAAGACAACCGCTGTACCACATTCGACCCCTGGAGAACCACCGGTTGCTAGAATCCTGGAGCCAGTACCTGGTCACGCTCAGCTATCCCCTCACCACGCCGAGCTACCCGAGGAATACGCCACCGCCGCCTTGCGCGAGGGCAGCAGGACCAACGCTGGCACTGGCGGAAGTCACGCCGTGACCATCGTCGCCGCTGCCTGTATCGGTTTCTTACTCCTAATGGCAGTCGTGGGTGCAGCCAGAGTCAGAGGTGCGGCAAAACGACGACGTTCAGCCGGGGACGAGCTGGCCGCCGAGACCGAGATGGCTTGGGACGACTCCGCCCTCGCCATCACCGTGAATCCCATGGATAGGCTTACGGAACATGATTCGCACCATCAGAGCCAGAGAGACGAGGACGTTGACGATTCTGGAAGTTCGGACTCCGAAGACGGATCATTCAGAGACGACGACCTCGACAGCTCCGACTGTGAGAATGATTGCGAATTGAGCAATGGCCGGCACCGCCGTCACACCTCGCCTCACGACCTGGAGTGGGATCATCGTGATGTTTAAATTATTGCCCCACCCACCCCCTCTGCATTCACCATCTCCCCCTTTTTCGTATGGCGTTAAGCGGAGTACTGACTTGGACTGCTTTCCACGGTTTAACTATTACCGATCACTGTTTGTTTCTTCATCCTATGACGCTTCGCAGCTGCACACAGCCCATGCGCCGTGCTACGATTCGCTGTTAAGATTATTAAACGTACACTAATACTCCATTAATATCATTAACTTTGATAATCCGCGTACTCTTAAAACGGCATCACGTTCGCTGATTGGCCCGATATCTTTTCGTATACGCGATGGCGTCATATTATATCCGTCCCCGTAGATGACGTTGGTATCGTAAAATATCGATGCAAGGAGATTAGTACTCCCTTTAATTGCCAGAGGAATTTGTAAGAGTGCGGGACGCTTTAATGAATAGTTAAACTCTTTTTTTCCTACGGTACGTCATCGATGTTCGTGGAGAAAGGATACACACAGATCTACTTAAGTTTGCTGGGAAATTCTCGGGAAATAATTGCAGCAATTTATTTATGTTTATCGCTATAATTATTAGTGGTAGGACGAGGGAACTTTTTTATACTCCTATCTTTTCTCCTTTTATTCTGTCTTTAGAATACTATTATTATTATTTTTACTAACTGGTATTACTGTATATCCTGTATTGATAATTGATTTTCTCCATAGGCAGGACGGCCCGATAGAGTAACATTAACACGTGCTACAGAATCGAGCCGTACATTCTTCCTCGCTTCTTATTAAATTCCATTGACGTCGTATTTGATCTCATACGCGTGTACTTTCGCAACAATCGTGTCTTTCGTATTCGATCAAAAGCGTCTGTCAAATCGTCGTAATATGGGTGTCGTTTACAGGTGAGTGTTAAGATATTTAATCATAAAAGGAAATATGCTTCATTGATAGCGCGTGAATCGGGCTGCGCCTGGGCCATACTATAATTGCCCAATTTTCCATTTTATTTTTAAGTAAAATCTTCGATAATTTGCACAATGTTCCTTCCTAATCAATCTACAAACTTTTAGCTCTTAGTAAGGACATTGCCGCGCATCTTATGATAGTGCTTCACCATTAAGTACGGTATAATATCATATCCGTATACATGTGTACGCATGCATATAGATTTGTATGCGAGTGTAATGCGTATACAGACTGTATGAAGTACATGTGTATGTGCATGAAGCACGTGTACTTGCATATACATACAGCGTCCATTCATTATTCTGTGGTGAGGTAGCACCCATGTGGGGATAATTATTCTAAATAATGCGCAGCGATTAACCTCGGGAGTATCGTTTATTATTTTTTTAACTCATTGTGCAATCGCTCTTTTAACAGAGAAACTGATTTTTATGTGCCTTTACGCAGTAGTACGTTGAATTCTACTCTATATTTTAATAGCGGAACTCAAACTGATTTTCGTCAGGGTCTCGCATGTTAGATGGCTGCTCGAGAAACTGCTCTACTGTTGTTGTATTTTAGACATTACTGTTATAACGGCATAGGAATTAAGAAACTGATGAATAGAGATATTACATCGTGGACACTTGTCGACAGCATTGTGGTATATATATCACTGGGAATCGTTTTATATCGCCGTGTAAGGCGATCGAATCGTAAATCATAAAATCGCACGGACTAGGAAACGAATTGGGTGAAGCGCGATCAGGTCTTTTTCTTACTTGTACCTCGGGATTAACCGTAAAATAGAATACTCAAGTCTCATCTGCCGGGACTAAAATTCGAATTATCAGCATTTTAATCGTCTAAGAATTGCGTGCATCGTAATTCTGGTAAATGTACCAAATTGCTGATCGTAAAATTCCTCGTACGTGCAATGATCCGCAGGGTATTAATTCTTGTAATACGGTCTCATATACGACTGCGCATTGATACTCGCTGCGAAGTAATGAACGGATCTTGTGTATGTATTTATGTATTTAGAATACCGACCGAATCGGATACCTAGTACTGAAAATTTGTGTACGGATATCTATACTCATAGAAACTATATGAACAATTTATTTTTCCAACGAGCATATCATATCATTTTTATAAGAGATTTGTCAGAAGTTTAAAAACTTTTCGTAAGAGCTCCTACATAGCGATATGCTATCGTGATGTTACTTGCCATAAACGCAGTTTCTTTTTTCGTCCCTTTTACACGATAGGTTCTCCTTTTTCATCTCGTACAGCCGAAGGCATCTTCGATGGTGTTATTCCTTCTCGATAATTACAGATTCTTGGCAGGAGTGCATTTCCTTTAATGATTTTTATATAATCATTCGTTTGGCCGCTACGATCAATTTCGAAATTGCTTTAATCCACCTTGGTGTTCTGTAAAGGCAATGCGTATAATTATAACAGCCATAAAATTATTCGCGTAGTCCCTAAATGGTTTCTCTCAGTTTCTCTCGGTGGAACAATCGAAGAGTCGATCGGAGCTAAGGACAGTGGTCTCAGTCCCTCGAAATTGTATTTACTTTAATTTACGTAGATATACGTATTTATTCATGCCTCAGCCGTGAGCGTATCCGCAAAACACGCGAATCCATGTGATTATATATTTTCGAGAAACGGGGTCGAGACATTTATTTTTTGTCGCACAATGATATCGTTAGATGTTTTTTCCCTGAGTTCTTTACACGGCATAAGAATAGAAACTGCACAAAAGCAAGTGCTGGTTTACGGACTATTCGAGGCGTAAGGAGATAATACGCAGAATGGGGGCGATTCACGCGAGGATTTGCCCCGAAGGGCATCGTTCTGGGGGTAAATTGGAGCGCGCGGCGGAAGCACACTTTTGTCACTCAGTCTAACGAGGCATTGGAACAAAATATCAAGGTAGAAACTGATTTTGGTACTCATGGTGAAGGAATCCACAGGCGAAAGCGGCGAATGCAAGAACCTAACTGGGTGTACGCACCTGCTCTAAAGATGTACTTAATTATTAATTATGTGAAGAAGAACAACCTACGCAGAACAAAAAAACCAACTAGATGATACTATTATAATATATATTATACATAAAAATATATCTAAGCTGTTTGCAAATGATGATATAAGAAAAAAAGAGAAGAGATGGTATGAATTTGTAATGTACTATTGTATTTTGTAGGCAGCTAGTGTACGTATACATATGCACATGTATCCGTGTATGTATGTCTACGTATATAAATATACATACCCTTTGACATATACTACACGTACCACTTGCCAAGCGGTCAATGAAACATTCTGTATCTTGCAAGCGTATTTTGTGAACATTGACGAATGCAGCTCGTGGTTGAAAAACGTTTGAACTTTAATCCATAAGCATGAGGTTAAGATTCGGTTCCCCGTGAAAACGCTTGTAACTCCAGGGGAATTCACTTGGACGCTTGGCAGTTGAATAAACGCTCGCCTCTACTCACATTGAAATTGCACATGTGAAAATTTCAATGAGGTAACTTTTACGTACGTAGATTGCGCATTTTCACGTACGTACATAAGCATAAAGCACGTTACGATAAGAAAGAAATTAATCAGCGCACCGTTATTGTCTCGAATTTACTGTAATTTAACTTTTGATGGAAAGAAAGGAGAAGCGGAAAATAAGAGATAAAAGATATTGACCGTGCGGCGACGTTTTAACGAAATAAATAATCGAGTACTGGATAGCTAGGCCATAATGGGATCTTACTACTGGCCGACTAAATTCCCTCCCATCGCAGATTGATTGTGTGTTAACTAATAAGATTAAGTAACGATATAGTAATCTTAAGGAATTTAATTACTATGGGTAACGATACTATCTGTACGCTAAACACGTTTCGCGCCGTAACGTGAGGTATGGCTAAGGCAATGTTTACGACATACGAGTCTTAATTTAACGTGACACACTGAGTTACTCGGCGCGTCTGCACGCGACGCACAGGAACGTCAAATTACCTTGTTATTCTGCAACTGAAATCGTTCGAGAAAAGAAATATTAGCAATAGTACTATACACACAGAGACATACACACATACACGCGCGGCCGCATATACACGCTGCACAGGCTAGGAAAATGAAATACTATCTATAACGACATATTATAAATAACATTAAGACGTCAACTGTATTTGTTTAATAAAGATGTACATTCGAAATATGATTGAAAAGCTATTTTACGGCCACAGGACATAACGGCGTGATCGAGAAAGTATTGGGTTTTTGAAGAAAATGAATTTCAGCATTTTCATTAAATTTGCGATCGATCTAAACTTACTCGGATTATAAAATGTCCGGTAGGTTGAAAAATAGATGGTCAACTTTGCGTTCCTTATTGATTTTGCCCTATGATACTTTTCCTATGTATCTCCACATCTGCTTGAACCCCAAAAGTTCATGGTTTGATTAGTGTACTTAACATTTATGTTTTGTGCATGGTTGAAGTAAAGGAAGACTTTTTATAAATATCAGAATTTTTTATTCGATATATGTATATATTAAATTTAAGTTATTTGTAACATGGGCAGCATTGATAATGCGTCTATACAAATGCTGTTGTACTATGCAATATTTAATTAAATATGTATCGATTTCATAATTTTCGCAATCATATATTCAGGGTGTTGTATTCATCTTGGCCATCTGAAGTATCTCAAAAACTAAATCTCGGAGAAAAAAATGTTTCAAATTAAAAGTTTAAGTCACGGAGGGAGTGGTGCAGCAGTTACAGCATCTTACGTTTAGCATTGTTTCCAATTCAAGGTCAACTGTATTTTTTTAAATAGAAACAATTTTTGTTACAGATTCTAAATCTACGACTTTAAGCACATAAATTTTATTCGAAACTTTTTTTCTCCACCGATTATTTTGTATGATATACGACTTCATTAGGAAAATACAAACTCAATTAAACGGAAAGACAATAATTTTATTAATAAAAATGCAGGAGAATTGCAGCTATATTAAGAAAATAAATTTAACAAATGTTGAGACGTTGGTTTTGAACTTGGATAGATTTTTCAAGATGACTGATAAATGAAAGTTATTGCAGGCATGACGAATATAGTCCTTTATATTCTCTGATGTCGGTGGTATCTCTTGTCAAACTATTTCTTTAAAACATCTCCATAAGAAAACACCATAGAGATTAGATCTGGCGATCTGAGGTACTGGATCACCTCCTTCTATCCAACGATTGTTGTACTCATGATCCAAATGTTGTCGATCGATGCGACAGAATCATGATTATTTCCTTGTGTTACTTACTAATGAATCAACATTTACCAACCACGGGCAAATTAATCTGCATAATCTGCATTGGTCGGCAGAAAATCCAAGATGGATAAGACAAATTGAGTATCAACGCCCTTGCTCTGTCAACGTTTAGACGGGTATTATTGGGGGACATATAATTGGTCCTTTCTTTTTTGAAGCAACATTGCACTGGGATAAATACCACCGCTTCTCCATGATGACCTACCGTTACTTTTGGACGAAGTGGATTTAAGGTTGCGACTCAAAATGTTTTCCACACATCGCTCGACAGCAGTTGGATATCATGATTGCAACAATCGTTGAAAAGGAGGTGGTCCAGTACCTTAGACCGCTAGATCGCCAGATCTAACCCGTATGGATTTTTCTTATGGAGATATCTTAAAGAAAAAGTTTGCCAAGAGGTCCACCGACACCACAGAACACGAAGGACCGCATTCGTCATGCCTGCATTAATTTCCCGACGGGCATTCTTCTGCGATGTCATAATTCATTTATCAGTCGTCTTGAAAAATCTATCCAGGTTCAAAACCAAGGTCTTCAACATTTGTTAAATTTATTTTCTTAATTGAGCTGCATTTTTCCTGCATTTTTATGTATAAAATAATTGTCTTTCCGTTTAACTGAGATTGTATTTTCTTAATAAATTCGATATCATACAAAATAAACGGCAGAGAAAGAAAGGTTTCAAATAGAACCTGTAATAAAAAATATATGTTTCTATTGTAAATAATTAAGTTGACGTGGAAATGACCTTGAAAACATAATGCGAATCGAAAGTCGATGCAATTCCTGAATCAGCCCCTCCATTTTTATTTGAAACATTTTTTCCCGCGGTATTTTGCTTTTGAGATATTCCAAGTAGCCAGAATAAATACAGCACGCTGTATGTATATATATACACATATGTGCATATACACATACATATATATTACAATTAAATACGCGGGGTACGTGAAATATATAGAAAAAAAAATAATATAAGGATGAGTTAGACTACTGATTTATGGTTTTTCTCATACTACTTTGATGGGATCAGAAGGAGCTTTGCTCTTGTATTATCTCATATTTTTTCCAACACTGCAGGAATATTATTTTAGTAGAATTACTCTAAAATCAAAGAATACTATGCTTATGGGAAATGTACGCTTACATTTTTCTGAGAAAGTGATGTTTCTTCTGCAAAGACTATTATATCTAACCACATCATACTATTTTAAATATTAACACAAAATTTTGCTATACCAATATTTTTTTAAATTTTCCCTTATGGTATATCATGTTTTACTTTGTACGAATAAGGATTCTTTCTTTCTTGACCGATTCGTGAAAACACGATAGATATATAGATCGAAGTCATTATCACCAGACAGATTTCCTGTATGATGTACTTCATTTAGGCGCAAAGTCTGTCAAAATCTCTGTCAAAGAGAATACCTTAGAAGTAAATTATGCAAGCAATAATACGGATAGAATAGATACTGCTATAGAAGCTTCACAAACAGAAGCAAGAAGTCAACTTTTTACACGTTTTTAAATTCTCAGTCTATCCATGTTTATCATAGATAATTACAATATTGATTTTACTCAGTATTAAACCAACTCCATGTTATGAAATTTATTGTTATATGGATTTTATGTTCAATTACCATTTCCAATAATTACAACAAACTGCAAGTCTCATCTCAATATCAGCAAACTATGATAGTCGTTTGCTCTGCGCTACTAGGGGAAAATAATTTTATATTTTCAGCACTCCAATGTAATAGAGCTCCTTGGCAAACAACGCTCCACACATAAGGAATAAAGAATTCCTCAGGTTGCTCCTCCTCCACGTACTTAAATTTTAATTCCGGAAATTTCTAAAAATATTGAAGATGTGATATTATGTTATGAAGCTATTTGCAATAACTCATTATGATAAAGAATATATACGTACCCTTAAACGATCGCGTGGCCACTCGGTAGTCCCTTGTTGTATAGTTGCTAATACCTGACTAACACCAATTTGCGACTGATCCCTTTGCTCCAATTTATATGAAAAAAAATTGATGACCTGCAACATAATTTTATTGATATGTATGTTGTATGTTCATGAAAATTACTTAGAGATTTAGAAAAATGATCATTTACAGAGTCGATATTCTGCACAATGTCTTGAAAAGCCGAATGAGTTCTAAATGGTTGAAAAACATCCTTTTTATATAAAAGTGTATATATCAGATTTGGATTATATGCCAGCCTATGTGTGAGGCAACTATTAATAATTTCGAGTACCATTCGTAGAACCTCTTCGAGTATAGTTAAGTCTTGTATCTGAAATGGAAAACAATTTATTAAAATCGATTTAAGTAACATAATTAGAAGTGATGTCTATACTCACCAAATCTGTGTTAGCAATAGTTCCATTTACTGTAATAGTGGTACTGTCGGGAGGAGCAGAAGGCTGAGTACGTATTTTTGTTTCAAGCCTGGCGTGTTTTTTTGCAAGAGTCTCAAACAAACTTAAAAGCCTTTGACTAACATACGGATGCAGTGATGTGAACTGAGCAGACATATTTGCTAAGGCTGCTAGACAATTTGTGTGAAGATATTTGTCCTAATGAATACAAATATTGTATTAATAATACTTGCTTTTTTTCATTATATAATTGTTTGAAAATATACCAACTCGCATCTTAAACATATTATATTGTATTGTTCGTATAACAACAAGAATCAGTAGTCCACCCAATGATATTTCGCTAATTGACCTTTCTGTGTACCAGCTTATACCTTTAAGCATCTGAAAAATATATAGGTAAAATTCTAGTTATATTACTGTACAGAATGCAAGCAACTTACAAGCGTTAAACTTACAATTTCATGTATTTTTTTATTAAATGTTTCATCCTCACTTAAGATTAATAATATAATCAGGGACATGTAGATGTGATGTGAAGTATTATTTGGCGCATGATACAATATTTGTAGTATTGGAGTTACCTACAAAGAAAAGATGTGAAAACGTGTATATTAATGAAAAACATGGACAAAGTCTTGAAGCTTACCAATAACTGTATATCCGGTCTTTTCATTATATCATGTTTTACACTTGAATTTCTGTGTAACAACATGTATAACAGCAATGTGACCTCGTCTGTATTTGGTATTTTACAAATTGTACTATATAATTTATTAAGATTAAATCTGAACGCAGTGATGTCTTTTACTTGCGTTGCAGGATAATCTTCTATAAATTAGAAACCAAGTTAGAGTACTGTTTTATATACAATAAAGTAATATAAATTTAACTAAATTAATACTTACCTTGCATATCAATGAAACTGAATAATGCATTTCTATAAGGATTTTGCGTTGCGGTACAATGATTAGTCAAGACTAATAATAATAATAACGATTGACTAGCGAGCGGTGTTTCTGTGTCACGTTTCTTTTCCTCTTCTTCTGTGTTACCATTCCCCGAGACCTGTACATTCTTCAAACTACTACCCATACCCATCGTAATTACATTCCATAATCCAGCTGTAATATATTTTCAGGTTTAGACTATTAGGGTAGACCCGATGGTTATTCATATTGACGTATAAAAAAAACTTACCAGCGATACTGAACACTATGCTGCCACCAGGTTGTTGGGTAAGCAGACCTGGAGGGGCATGTTCTTGCTGAACAAAATTATGTAGTAATGTACACACCATAGCAGGTGCATGTTCACAGGAATGTGAATGCATAGCCACTCTATACACTGAGCTATACTCAGCAGCAGTTTGTGAAAATAGTTGCACCGAAAGTAAGACAAGTAAACAATTTATAGCTTCCAAGTGAACGACATATGTAAATTCACTATAACCACATTACATTTTATATTATTATACAATGCAGATATGAAATAAAAGCATATATTACTGTTGCAGAAAACATACCACAAAGGTACATCCGTTACAATTTCTATCAGCGATTCGAAGAAATCTTCCAATCTATAAGAAAGGGATGAATCAGTTGCGTCGGATAATTGAGGAGCTTCTATGTGCTTAATCATTTCCTCTTCTCCGACTGTTTCCACAAGATACTTCAAAATACACCTCACTGCGAATAGAGCATTATAGGTTTGCCATGCTGATATGATGCTAAAAGTTACAAAAGCATGTTGCATAAAATCTGTATATAGGTAGAATATTAAGATCAAGTATATATGCATACTTTTGATTTTGCACAGGAGCAAGTAGCTCGCTAACTCTCATAAGAGCCACCTGTATTAAAGTACCAAAATTGCCAGTTGTCAAATTATTAGCAAGTAATTGTTGGCAAGACGAGTCTAACCGGGAGTCAAGCTCTATTTGATCGTTTCTTGTAATAGGTGGTCGCATGTTATATGACAAGAACGTATTCCAAAATGGATCATTTGGTAGAATACTTTGCTTTCCACAAAATCTTTCCAACTGTACATTCTTGGAGAGATCATCGTAACGGCTCGGCGTTGTACCCATTGCCTTATCTTAAAATTCTGTAAAAATCAGGTACATTAATTTCCTGTTATTCATAACGAGAACTTACACCTTATTCTACGATCATTTATAATCATCTAACAACGTTACTTTTTCTATAATAAAGCAAATAGCAGAGGGATTGAAATCTGAAGGCAAAAGGTGACAGCAAAGTTTGACAGTATTCGCCTATAAACCTGCAAAGTTACTAATTGACATTGACTAACGTATTTAACTCTTTAGAACTATTTTCCTTGGGTGCTAATTACTCTTCCATCATTATCGTTATGTAAATATTGTTAGAACATCTCTTAGAAATATAGCGGAATCTACGTGTTGTGACGGATAAAACCAGCGAGTAACCTCTCTACATGTCAACATAGACCTTTCAAGACACATGGATAAATCACGGTATGCGCCATCTTTTGTATTATTTAAGGCTTATTGCTAAAAAGATGTAAGGTAACATGCCGTTTGCTTAAGCGATAATGACCTGGCATGTAACGCACTTACAAAATAATGGAAACCAGCTCACAGTGGCAGACATAACACATGGAAAGAATAGTCGCGCACTAGATGACGGTGGAGCATCGATATACGAGACGATTGCTATGTGTTGGCAAGTCGATCCTCTTGTATCGATACTTTAGCGCAATGACCCAAGCCAGCAACACAATTGTTTCCTGACAAACATGGATATCCTATTATTTTCTCTTTTTTTTTCATTACTTTGTCCACTTTTGGTTTATACGACTACATTCACATCTACGATTGTCAAATTTCCCAAAAACGTAAGGGTAATGCTGTTATTTTGAGAGTCGTTAGAAACATTGCCAGAATACTGATTTACCGTGGTCGTTCTATGGATACGTATCGTTGTTCCAAGTCTTTGCAAAATGAAGATCTCAATTCTCAGTGCGCGGAAATGATAATGGATAATATTAGGGCAATACAAAAGCAAATATTCTATTTGCGGAATTATCTCGGTGATCAAAACCGGGAGATTATCCGTAAAATTAGGTTGGCTTGCAGAAAAGACTTATCATCGAAAGTAGTTTAGAATAGCTGTTAAATAGATATGCATGGTTTATATATCACACTCTGTATGCACTTAAAATAAGTAGGTTTTTGTTAAAATTCTGGTTCTATGTTGTATTGAGATAAAACATTTACAAGTTAGTTTTGCTTAATTTTGATAATAAAAGTCGAAATTCCCGAAGACCTGATCTTCACAAAAGAATATGTTCAAAGTTATCAATAATATTAACATCAGAATTGTATGTCCGAGCAGCATCAAAAATGGAAAAAATGAGGGGACAAGTTTAGAAGTTACTCGAAAGTTTTACGATCACGCTCTTGAAGAACTTTCAAAAGTGGAGCAACTGTGCGAGGAATATTTTATAAACATGAAGCTCGATCTATCAAGGGAAGCTGAGGATCGTTTGCAACCACCGTTTTTCGTGTCTTTAACGGAGGTTAGAAATAGTTATGAAAAATGCAAAGATATTGAACGAAAGGAGGGACCAGTAAATTGCCGATGCGTTTGGAAAAACATTTCAAGATCGAGCCTCGAAGATACTGCAAACATATTGAACAGACCAAGGCTAAAAATACCAACGCAATTCGATGATTCCGATTTGAAATTTAAACAGGAAATTACTATCTTGAGGGCGAAAATGTTTGCGTTACCTAAAAAAGGAGTAAAGCTGTAGGTAACTCGGTTCTCTCACGGTTGACCTATCTAGCTATTTGAGAACTTCGAAATGTCTATCGATCGGTTTGCTCGCACAAATATTTAACGTCTTTCGTAGAAATCAGGAGGAAGATTTAATTAAGGGAGTTGTTTTAAATGAGTATTCCTCGAGAAAGGATTTCATTGAGATAGCGAATGAAAAGGAATGTTTTACCGAGCCGTCTACTAGAACAGACTTCGCCAAATTGAACGGTTTAAAGTTCGTCGATGGAGAGTTCACAACGTGTGATGCTTGGACAAAGCATTTGGACATCCAGGGAAATCAGATGAGTTCCAAATGGTATTTGGTCGTGTGCCCACAGATCAAGAAAATCATGAGAAAACGCCGCATACCAATATTACATCTCGATCATCAAGCGACTTTGGATTTCCTATTAAAAATTCCTCAGAATGGGTTTAACTTTACGTTGACGAGGAGTGATCTGATTTCCTTATTGGAGAATAATACGGAAAGCTGCTGGCTACATAATTGGAGGGCACAGTTTAAAGGTGTAGAAGGAAAAGACATCGCGGCTACTTTAATACAATCCATTTGGCGTGGCTATTGGGTAATTAAGAATTTATTATTATCGTGTGCAATATTAAATTCGAATAATTGGCAATGGTATTATTTAATAGCATTACATTGCTTAGTTGCGAAAAAAGATTTGGGAATCGGAACGTCTTTACATAGCCGCCAGTGTTCTATGGTTCGCCTGGATATGCCTTCTGAAAAAAAGACAAATGCAACAGCGTTACTTAAAGAGGATGCTCATGTGTTTGAATTTAACCCGCGAGCTCTCCATGAAGCTCAGCAATGAATTTAGCGAACTGGTCCAGGAACCTCACGTGATCATTCATCTTCCTTCCTTGGGCTATCCCTTGGATATACGACAGACTTTCGTACCGAAAATGTTCTCGATTCATCAAAACACTACGAGCTGGAGAATCTCTTTTATAAGAAACCCACGTTCCTGGGTGATTTACGTATTACCCGTGAGACCAACTGAAGATTTATTGGCCATGTACAGCAGTATCGTCGACTCAATATCGCCTACGAAAAATCTGGCTAATCGAGTCACCTTTGTCGCTCTTTCCGAGGCCAAGACTTTTCAAAATCGCCCTCTGAATCTATCTAGAATTCTTCATTGCTCCGAGGAGACTCTGAGGGAAATAAAGAAAAAGATCGACGGTAGACCTGCGTATATTTTACCTTGGATAGTCGACGAGTGTGATGTCAGATTAGCTGGGAACCTTGGTGTACCTCTGCTGGGGCCGGACATGGAGCTTCAGCAGAAACTGTTAAACGCCTCGAGAATGACCGAGATAATCGATGGTCTTGGACTGCCCCAGCCGGCTCATTCGAGGAATGTAACAGACTATCAGTCTCTCTGCCGTACTTTGGCAGAATTAATCGTTACCCATACCGAGGTTTGCCTCTGGCTGATCAGATTGAACTTTGGAGTGCTAACCAAGCATTACGGCGCCTTTCTGATCAATCATATAAGCGTACCCTTCATGCCAATTCTGCGAAGGGAGAGAGAGAAGTACGGGGATGAGTGGATGCTCGATCCGCCATTAAAGGAGGAGTTTCTCGAGAATCTGAACGAGCAACTACCTAAAGTTGTTTCGAGTGTCACGAGGATTCCGAGCGTGTACGCTACTTGGAAGGATTTTTACGCTCATTTACAAAAGTTCGGTTGCCTCGTGCAAGCAGTGCCCGCTGAAAAGAATTCTAACACCGTATCGGTGTCTTTGTTTGTTCCGGGAAAAGCTACGGGAAATGGGCCGAAATGGACCGGCACGGCAGACAAATTATATTTGGGTACAAAGATGCGATGGATATTGTGCGCAGTAAAATTACATGCGAGAAAACGATTTTTTTCGCCATTTGTAAAAATGACGATCGCGATTATAAATATTTTTCAGAGGCCAACGTATCCACTATTTGTTATATGATGCCGCAAAGCTCTGTCGACATTTCGAAAGTGGAACCGGTTGTTAATGCATTTGCTGGCGCGATGCAGGACGAAGGTTATTTCGGTTACTTAACCGTTGATTGCTGCTGTTATCCCCATAAACGGGAGGAGAAATTGGTCGTTTTGCTAGTCAACATACGCCCGTACTATTCGCGTCTGCAGAGCTATATAGATTGGTTGAAATTCTCTATTCACGGCTCTTACAGGTATAAGAGATATACCACAATGCTTTACTCTACATATCCTTACACATAATGTATACAGTCTTAGCAAATATTTGTGTTGCATAAATATAACGTACAGTAGGAGTGTAAGTTTTGAAAAATATTTTGTATAACATAAAATTATTTAGAATTATTTTGTAATAAAACATTAACGCTAGACGTACAGTGGTGTAGTGGACAGAGGCTCGGACTTCTACGCGGGAGACATTGGTTCGAATCCCTCCCATCACTGATGGTTTTTTCATGTGATATGCATACTGTAACTCTGGTGTTTCGGTATCCACTTTTAACCTATTAGCATCCGTAAGCGGAATATTCCGCAAACGACGATCGTTTTCCATCACCGAGCGCGGAATATTCCGTGTACGAACATAGTTCATTAAATAAGGCTATAAAAAATATTTTTTTTACTTTATAGACATGTCACTAAAAAGTTTTATATTTTTCAAAAATAATAAAAAAGATCGAGCTTTTCATGTTTACAAGCAAAAATTAGCCGCAGAAATGATTAAAAAATATTTTCCTATACGGATATCTCCAACGTCAGTAAGAGGGAGCAAAACATCAAAGCGATACGTTATATATTTATCCACGTTAATTAGAAAAGAAACAGTCTTTAAATGCGATGTTTGCGATATAACATTATGTATCGATCATTTAAAAGAATACCGTGTTAAATAATCTCAAAATTATTTGGAAGTGATTTACTTTAGAAGTTAAGGAAAATAATAAAACTGCCGATATACGGCCGTGCACGATAATACGGGGCAATTGTAAATTGAAAGGTATGATGCAAATGAGTTAAATGATAGGTCCTAGGACAAATGGCTTCAGCAGTTGGTGCAGATG
Source organism: Ampulex compressa (assembly GCA_038496175.1). Taxonomy (NCBI): domain Eukaryota; kingdom Metazoa; phylum Arthropoda; class Insecta; order Hymenoptera; family Ampulicidae; genus Ampulex; species Ampulex compressa. The sequence goes on along the minus strand of JBCFXI010000382.1, from coordinate 70,140 downwards.
TTAAATGTATGTTGTCCAATATCAAATTATTAGTTTCACAATGAACACATTCAACACCGACGTGAAGGTGCTCCCTGAAATTTCCAAGAGGAAATCCTCGTACCTATTTCCGACCAAGGCGCCCAAATGGAATGAAACGACAGAGAGGTTTGCGATAGCGATCTCTCAATTATACCACACGAGCTTCTCCGCATATCGATGGCCAAAATTAAAAGCTTTGGCCGAAGAAAATGGGGTATGTGAGAATATTTATGTCGTCGATATATGTCGAAAAATGCTAAAATATACGAGAATAATTCGGGGGCCGAACGATTGGATTCCCTTGCAGATTACATACGATGCAACAAGGAAGCAAGGTTTTCATTTAGTGCTGCACGACGGTGAAGTGAGAAATATCGGGATGATGATGATAATCAGCTCCTGCATGACAACCACATTATCGATGACTTACGAAAGTCTGGAAGGGCTTCGTCGTACACTCGTAAAAAAATGCAGAAAAAGGGCCGATACAAACTTGGAGGACGTTACAAAATTCTTTAACACGTTAAGTCTGAGCTACCAGAATTTATCCGCTGATCAGTGCCCGTGAAAAAGTACATCGTCCAAAGCAAATCCCCTTTAAATTTACGCGTTTCTCTTGATTGTATAATTAATTCCCTACCTGTGATTATCGTAAATGACACGCATTGCTTAAAATTGGAAGGATAATAAAATGAAACAATAAATTTTACGATGGTACGAATACAAACCTTTAATTTGTTTTAAACAACGTAATGAGTGTATTCACTATAAGAGGCAATTTATAATTTCTATAACAGGATTATGGAATAATAAACGGACCGTTACAAACATTTTTCAAATACGATAGGTTGCAATTTTAGGTTCTGTACATCTATGACTAGAATCAGTATACACAGGTAATGTACAATTAGAAAAGTGCGTCCCGTCATTTGACGTAATATCGTCTGTAAAAATTTGCCAGTTGCTCGTTGATTATAAAGGTTAACACAGTGTGTGGACCAACTCTGCAGTAAGTGGGCCAAAAACCTTTCCAAAGTGCTCTTACGCCTTCCTGCTTTGCAATGGACACCATCATTGTGATCATGCCAGGTGGCTTGCCGGTTCCTTTCAGATTTTGTATTCTGCACATCACCACATTTTATAGGTTTAATATACCCCATTGTATAAACACAGTATCGGCAGTTAAAGGGATGTCTACCTTGTTTTTGTGATGTCGAATGGCATAGAATTGAAAGTTGTAAGAAATCCCGAAATCATAGAAGCGTAGAAGTGCAGTCCTATACCTTCCACGATATGCACTGCATAAAGAGGCACACAAACAATAATTTGCGATAGATAGAATTTTACAATGGTAATACATTATTAAGATGTATAGTAAAAGAGACCGTAAATAAGGAGTTAATTTGATCGTAAACGTTTTTCTAAAAGGAAACAAGGCATATTACCGTGATTAAAAATAGGGACGTATGAATTTGAATAGATCGAATTAAACCAATCCATAAAACGTACACCTCGAAGCTATAAAAAATTTGGCTTGACTGTAAGTTGCCAGTTGAGACACATTGACGATGACAGCTCTTCCCATCGTGGCGACGCTTCCTCTCCAGAGAGTAAAGACACCCTCCTCCCTAGCGATTCTTGAGAAGGCATCGAATACGTTCTTGTAATTCCTTCGTTGCTCTGAATGAAGTTTATTACGAAAGCATTGCTGTTAGATTTCTCACGTAAATATATGTATTTCTGAAAAAATGGAAACTTATAATAGCTAATAGTCGTTGACGTGGTCTTTGGTGCAGCAGTGATATTTTTTCACGGTTTTCATTGATTCATTACTTTATACAATATTAATATCCATGCACCATGTACCTAAGTGCCTTATGTCTACTAGCTCAGCTTCGTTCGTGTAAATCTAATTTCTATATATGTCCTCTATTATTTAGCACATACCACTAAACAATACTCCCTTTTACATTTTACTTTGTTTCTACAATTTAGCTTTTTTAATAAACCGGAAGAGAGCTCGCACATGAGTTGAAACGTTGTAAAACCTTAAACCGTTCTTTGTCTCTCCCGCACACCTGGAAAAATATCGCTGCCCGTAAAGACCAGGGCAACCAGTATTAGCTGTTATCGGTTTCCATACGTCATATCGAAAATACATATATTATTTAATTATACGTTATAAAATATTTGATTGAAAATAATTAATTATAGAATATAACTATTACTTAATTCACTGAGCAAGCAGATTACGAGTATGATGTCATATGATAATAGCTAAATTCGCTTACCTGGTGGAAGTCTCCCATCTGTGGTCATCCTTACCAATGCAATTTCGGCCGGAGTGCCAACGAAAGCTCCTATCGCACCTGCTGTTCCTGCCATGAGAGCTAGTGCACCAAAATTGGGCTCTCCTACGTGATTTTCCCTGATGTTAAGGACGTTATAAATAAATTTTATCATCCTCAACCTATTGCAGTCCTATGTCGTGTATGAAATGACATTCTGGGCATTGTTATCTCTGTTTCACGGTTATTAAATACGTGAAACAAATAACACGCAGCTGCTTTGGTATTTCTCATTATGAGAGATGTGTCTATGTTCCTTTAATTTTCCTCGGTATATTTTGAAACGTAACTTATGTATAAGATGCAATGTGAGCTGGATGATGCAAAAGAGACAAAATTTCGCGGATCGTAAACGTTTAAAGTTCCTCAAGTTGGATTTGTCGTCAAAAATAAAGAGGAAGGTAAAATAAGGTAATTTCATTTAAAGCACTCGTGCTTTCTCACCGCCAGTAATCTTGCAGCTGATTATAAATCCCAAGTCTCACGGTTGTATACGTTGCCTGTCGTACGAGACCAGCGGTAAGGCCAGAATAAAACTTAGTTATTCCCTCCTTTACATATATGTTTTTAATTATGTTAAAAACTGAGGTTTTTTCTTGTTGCATTTGTATTCTATTTTTTATTACGTCCATTGGGTGAACGACACAAGTTGCAGCCATGCTGAGGGGAGGAAAATGAGTAGTTTAAAAATATTAGCCGATAGTAATTATATTTATTAATGTTGTGTATAAACTGTTATTACCCTGATATTCCGGCATTCATAAAGTTCAAGGCAGGCGGTAGGGGTAGTTTCTTTTTCACGGGCTGTTCTACATTTTTCTCTGCCATTTTGTTTAGATAATTTATCTTGACGTTGAAAAACAATTTTACCTTTTCTTCGAGTTATATTCTTTCTCTAATCTATAATTTGGAAGAAAAACGTATTTATCGATAATATTACAAAGGTGTATAATTGTCAAAAATCAAATACATACGCATATCAGTTTCAACAGAAGTGAAATATATTTAACCTAACACGGATTACTTTTTGTAGGATGTAAAATATTTGAAGCTATCAACGAGTGTGGCCTTAAAGATTAAAAAAAAACAATATAATGCCGCAGTTGCAAGTACCTGAAATTAGTGAAACATGGAGGAAATTTTGGTATTAGATAATTCAGTGCAATATTCTATTTTGATCTCCTCTCTCTTTTCAAGATAGATAATAGACTACGATAGCAACCCTTCATAAGGGTGACCGATATAGGGTGGCATATACATAGTTGAATCAATCGTCGAGTTCATTGACCAGGCAAATGCTAGATCCACCTAACGACGGAAACCTGAAGCTAAATCACATTTTCAATATCCACTGTCGGTTACTGATCAGTGTTATACCTTCATAATAGAAGAAAACTATAGTTAATCACTGATTGCCACTTTGCAGACGTGTACTGCAACTTTATTGTTGGATAATTACACATTCAAGATCGAAAAAAGTGTGTCCAAGTAAATAATTTTTATAATTTTATTTAATACTACCTTCAATAAAAAAAATATTTTATCATGAAAAAGGAAGGTGTTAATTATGACTTAGAAGAGCGGTTGGTTATGAATTAATTCGAACTATAAATGGGAGAGTACAATGTGCTATTTTGGCGAATATTATAAAAGGCGTCGATATTTCTTGTTGATAATACAATGACAATTATAAATTAATTATTTTGTCCGATACGGATTTCGTAACCACGATGAAAGTTTTATTTTCTTCTTGTTATGGTATCTGCAGATTTCACCTCGTAGTTTCTTTTTGGTGGTATTAAACCCATCTCCTTTTTGCATTCCTAATAGAAATATTGTATTTTATTCAAACTCTTAAGAGTAATGCAAACATATGCTGCGGTATTAAGTTGGATCATTCCTTTAATAATTGCACAATTTTTTAAATTACCTCTACAGCTTTCAAAATTGGATAAACTGGCCTCACGCCCTTTGATTCTTCTAAAACTTTATCTGCGTAATCGAGAATCTGCTGATCCGCTTTCTGAACGATCATGCTCATATTCGTAGCCTCTTCCTCCAAAATCTTCGACCTTTTCTCTTCCATCTCCCTTTCGGCCTATAAAGATGTACAGAATTATTTAATCCGTCCTGATTAAATATGATTCTAAATTTTATACGTGACTAATCGATTCTCTTACAATATCTTTTGCTAAGCAGCGCGCGTACTCTATTTTTCTATGGCGTTCTCGCGTCTGTTCCTCGACGATTGCCTGTCGATCGTGCTCGTCCCTTTTAAATCTTTGCATTAGCTCCCAGATTTTCAGTTGCTGTTGTTCTTGCATCTGTTTCTCTTCCCTCGCGATTGCTTCAAGTCTCGATTCTTGTATCGCCATAGATCGTGCGTAATCCTTTTGTACTTTTTTCTCTCGCTTTTTTCTCTCAGCTGCCTCTTTTTCCTCAACCGCTTTCCTCAAAAGCTCTTCTTCCTCTGTCTCTCGGGATTGTATGCCCGCGCTGCATTTATCAACTGTCGTAATAGTAGTTATGGTAGTAGTGATTTTTGAATCATTTTTGGGGCGCCATTTCGTCAATTGCTGAGCAATTTTGCAGAAATGTATACTTAGTTCTTAATTAAAACAAAAATCGCGAGTATTTAAACTTACCTTATTCAGATATAACAGCAATGAAAATGATGAGAGAATATCAGAGAGGGAAAGAGAAGAAGAGAGTGGGAGTAAGAGACAGGATAATTATATTCACCTATATACTGTGCCCTTTGTTCTTTTTCCGCTTTTTCCTTTTCTTCCGTTACCTTGTGCATTTTTCGCACTCGAGTTTTAGTCGCACAGTATATCTGCATTGCGCGATCTTCGTATTCCTCGTCTCGCTTCATTTGGAGCTCAAAACGTTTCTTCTCCTCGATAGCATCCTTGAAAAATTGCTGCAGTCTCTTTTTCTTGTTTAGCAACTTTAAATTATATTTTTATTTAATTTCTGACAAGAAGGCGGCTAATACATAAAATTAATATATAAATCAATGAAACTACCGACTTCTTGCGCTTCGTATTCCTTCGTTATTTCCATCTCTCTATTCATATTTAGTTGCTCCTGCTTCTCCGCTTCCAATTTCGCCTTTTCTCTGGCTTTATTAATCCTTTCGGTTTCCTCAATTCTACACAGTCGAGTCATCGATGTTTTTGTTTTTAAATAAATCCACTATCGTCACTTACCCAAATAATATTTTCTCCACTATAGAAAACGGCAAAACTCACTGCTTCTTCAGTTCATCGCTATAATCCTTGATTTTTCTTACTCGTTCTTCTGCCTTTTGCGTTTTATCTTCTTCATATTTAGCTATACTCGTTTTAAGTACATTTAAGTATTCTCTTTCCTGTTCTTCATTCGCATCTTTAATATCCTTTTGGAGGGCTATCTGTGCGTCTCGCTCTTTGAAGCACTAGTAATGGATTGTTGTTGGTCAACAAATACATTTTGTAACCGGATTATATATCGTAAAATATATTACGTATTACAGGTGTCTTACGAAATACCTCAGAGACCAGAAGGGCTCGATTTATTCGCCTACACTGGGGTCTTCTGTGCAAAAGTAAGCGTCTCGCCTGCTTCAATACTTCCGCGCGCTCCGCCACCTTCTTTTCTTCCATGTCTTTAACAAATTGCGTTCTCTCCTCCTCCGCTCTTTGTGCTTTTGCCAATAACATGTCCTTCCTCTTTCTTCTGATATTCTAAACATTTGTCCGATTCATTTTAAATATTTCTAAAGGCTCTCCACATATACTTATTCGATTAATTTCGAAATTTACGAAATTATTAAAAACGAAGTCGTGATCTTGACCAGCAATGTTCTTATCCTCTATAATCCAACTTTTATGGATTAGGCTAAGATATTAAGTTTGAGAGCTTAAAGTACATTTTAAATCGTATGATAAACTTGCATGTTATTTAATTTTAGATAACGACTGAAATATTGTTCCTATAGGTCACTGAACAACGAAAGTATACTCAAATTTAACATCTTAGCCTGATCCACACAAGTTTTTTGGGGCCAAACTTTTATGATTATTATATGCTAATTATTCATTTTTCATCGTACTTTTTGTATTATTTAGCGCATAATATGAATCTGAGGAGGGCTCGCACGTGAGCCGTGACGTTGTACGAACACAAAGCGTTTTTATTATCAACTCGTATACCTGGGATAGAACATTGCTAGTCAAGACCACGAGTTCATTTACAGTACAATTTACAAAGCAAGAAGAATAGGAATACTATGTCACATTGACGAAATTATATTTTAAAAAAATTATCTGAAAATAGAGACATGTACCTGTGTGGTGTTGTCCCACGTTTTAGTAATCTCATACGATGCTTTTTTAAGTGCCTCTAATCTCGCAGCGTCCTCCTCCTTTTGTGCCGCCAATCGTTCCGTCGCGGTGGTGTAATCGACGAAACGCTGAAAAGCACTTCTTGGCGCTATTAAGGCCAGAGATCTCTCCGATGGCTGGCCCAACAGAAGGTGGCATTTTAAAATCGAATATTCCGCGATGGGCAAACGGGCTAAAAAGTAAATTGTCTTACTCTAGTATTTTCGGCGGTCTGCCCGGACTTGAAGTGGTACACGCTTCGCATTTTGGGACTGCTCGCCCGCCGCTGTACCATAATTACAGAAATTCTTGCAATGCTTATGCAAAAGCCCTAAGGACGGATGGGATTCACGCGCTGCCAATTTCATGAATACCTAATTTCTCTACCCAATGGTAGAACTGCAAACTTTGGGCAACTCGGCCGTTGATATGGAAACGGTATAAAAACGATCGATACGTTTCTGGGTGTACGGACAATATACTGACCTAGTTCAAAGGTTACCACGAATAGCGGAGGGAATGAATTTCAAAAGCAGAAGATCATATAAACTTTCTAAACACATTTAATAGTCCTAATTATTCTCTACTTTGATTTCAATCTCACGATTTGTAAAAGGGATTTACTATACCAGTGATCGGCAAACTCATTAGTCAAAAGAGCTAAATGTCAGCGGTAGAGCAATATTTTTTTTTTGCGTGTCATATTTATGAGAAATCTCGTATTGAAAAACTAGGAGCTAATAATATACGATAAATATGATTAAACAAGCTCTTGTATGTACCAGTTTGACTTTTTCCTCTGCTATAATGTCAAATTTCTAAACTCATAACGTTTGAAATGATGATTCCTGTGGAGGTTCTTACGTCGTTTCTTCTCAACAGAGTCGCATAACAAAGTGACAGACGGGTATCAGACGCTCGTTTCATAAGATTTATGGTTTCTATAATACAAATTTCTTCAAATCCTATACAAATTTTAAATAAAGAACTTATAATACAGAAACGGTAAGTTTCATGAAACAGGACCACAGTTTTATAAATATGTATTGCGTTACTATTATTGACAATCAAAAAGTGTACCTAATGTACCAACTCTGAGTAATCGCCTTTTTCACTTTCAGCAATGCATCAAAAAAATGCGATACTTGCCATAATTAACAATAATCTTGTCTATTGGTAATAAGTATTTTTTATTACTAAAATATTAAATGGCACATAGTCGTTAATCGTGGTAGAGCCACATTTAATGACCAAAGAGCCGCACACGGCTCGCGAACTGCGTTTTGCCGACCCCTGTACTATACTTTATTATTTATTTAAATTTCTTTAAATCGATTTCTTTAAACCTTGCAGGTTTGCGGGGAACATTTTTGAATGAAAATTCTTGATACTTTTTTGGTTCTTTTTGAATAAAAACACAAAGAAATTCATAATTTTCCTATTGTTCCGCATATTTTATAAACTATATTATATCAAAATATTGTACAGATTAAAATTGAATTATTTTTGATGTCTCTGGAACTTGTGTAGGATGTGTTTGAAAAATGTATTGTTTGAAGAAAAAAAGTTACTTAAAGAATCGTATTCTTTTTATTTTGCTTAAAATTTTGAATAACAACACGCAGGGTACAGAATCGTATATGAAATGTATTTATGTTCTAAGAGTCTGTATCCTTTATCATTTAACATTGGATATTTATCTAACGTCCTTTAACATATAACAGTAAACACACAGTCTGAGTCTCTAAAGTATGATACCCCTAAGTGTAGAGAATATTTTGATATCCTCGTTTCATTTTAAATGTTCAACAAAACACATCTTGCGTATAAATGCATATTAAATGTACTCATGTTCTTAAAATTTTTATCTTTTATTCTTCAAGTCTGTTCATCTGCAGTTACAGCACCCGCTCCTTCAGGGCGTCATAAATTCAAACATTGCAGAGACCATTCACATCATAAGAGACTATGAAAAAAAGGTCTGTCATCAAATTTTTTTTCTATTATATTTAGTAAAGTAAATAAAATGTAAGTAAAAGGACTTCATATTTCAGCATTATAAAAAAAATATATTGCAAATATGTGATTTACGTACATATATATTACCGATAATGGCGGAGATGTTGATTAGTTATTTTATGCAGTATGATAGCATTTGAAGATATTCAGTGCATAAAGCCATTTCATAATTTTCACACTGATAAATCCTTTCCCTTTTTTTCTTTTGAGCTGAACAAACGACGTAACGGTTTTAAGCTTTTCTCAATGACATTGATGGTATAACCGTTGGCAAATGTCGCCCTGAAAATCTTCACCTGCCTTAATATCTTCTTCACTATAATCAGAATCACTACTTTTATCTCCAACAACACCCTCCATTTATATTTTTTAGCCGACGAATAATGATGATGACCAATAAAGTCGAGGGTGTGCGTACGGCTGCAGTGATAGTGATTAGAAAAATGCAGCGTACATATATGCTAATGATGCGAGTGGGTTAAACAAAGTCAATCTGCAAGGAGTAATCGTTTTCGCTTTTGACAGATGCAGGCGTTCTGCAGCGAGTTGCATTACCATCCAACCTTCCTTATCGACCTACTCGACCACTATCCGTTTCGAGATTCTCACGCAATATGTCCGCGGAGCGCGATCGTGCACCTGTGGTGACAGCACGTGCTACAGCTGGGTGGCGGTTTTGTTGTCGGAAAAGTGAGTATAACGAATTTCTAAGCGGGTTTCCCGTATTTTTGTCGGTCCTCTTATACCTACTGCTGCCCACCCTTCTTACGGCACGACGACCACCATTGTCCATTTTTTCTCGAAACCTCGTGCGACCGCCCTCGCGCGATCTTGTATTTTCACAAACGCGCGCACGTGCGCCGACAATACATCGTTCATGGATCACCGATTAGCCTTGGCTCGAAATCGTACTGGCCGATAACGGGCGTTACCTGGCGTTGAGTGTATATGCGCGGCAACGGAGAGACACATCCGCATTTGTCTCGAGAACTGATTAAACCCTTTCGTTTTTGATGCTAACCTATATCGGCTTGGCGATCGGCGCATGTCCAAGTTATTTCATGTTTATTGTGAATTGACTGGAGCTACGCGAAAAATCGCGATCAGTGTTAAATGAGTTGCGTAAATGATACAAGTTGCAATTTAATATATCGCGATCTCGATAGACTATTGTTGATCCAAATGTCCTCGAATTTTTGTACATCAATTGTGAATTGGCGGAAATATTATAAAATAAAATCAAGGATTTCCAAGATTTTATAGTTCTTAATTTGTCTTTTGCAGAGGTTCCTCCGCATCTTACGCGGATAATTCCTACTATAAATTTTCTTTAATTTTTCTATGTTACTACCAAATCGGCGCGAATATCGTAACAAAACATACTTGAGGATTTTTCGTTATAGTTTAGTGATTAGTTACAAGTGTTTATCAATTTTCACGATGTTTCTCGACTTATGCGGATAATAACTTCTATAAATTTTCGTTAACTTTTTTTATGTTATTATTAAATCGAGGCGGATAGCGTAACAAAACATACTTGAGGATTTCTCATTATAGTTTAGTAATTAGTTGCAAGTGTTTATCAATTTTCACGATGTTTCTCTACTTGTGCGGATAATCCCTGCTATAAATTTTCGTTAACTTTTTTCATATTGTTACTAAATCGAGGCGAATATTGCGATAGAATTCACTGGAGGATTTATCGTTATAGTTTATTAATCGGTGTTACAAGTGTCCATAAATATTGACGATATCTTCTTGTTCCGGTGAGCGGCGAGAGGGAAAAGAGCGTTTGTGGATCCGCAAGGATCCAACGTAGCACCGTGTAGCTTGCTCAACCGGTCCTGGAAAACTCGTCTCCCGTGGAATTGTGAATCGACGATGTATATCACAAGTATCGATAAATCTGATCGAGAATATAGCTGGAAAATCACCGAGTCCGCGATATATAGGGGCGTATAAGGGGGAAGGTAGAGCCCCTGTAATATTTGAGGATCCTAGACGGTACCCCGGAAACCGACCGACCGGACGCGGAGAATCAATAATCCATCGCGTCTTAGGCGAACGGTTAGTGTTACGAGTGTTCACGAATTTTAACGAGGTTAGTTGCGAATTGCCACGGGGAGATCCTATTTGCTTCTCGACGCGCTTCGAAGTGCCTTCGGCCAGGCCAAAGGGGAGCCGCGCTGAACCGCGAAACCATCGATCGCACTGCCGATTCTTACATTCGAGGAACAATTTGGTTTGAGAGTTAAAACCTCTCGAGTTCGTGTATTTATAATCGCTGTTTTCCTGCAAAGTATAATTCAGGTTTAAGGATCGATGTAAGTTTCAGCGAAATACGAAATCAAATAACAGAGGACTAGAATTTCGATCGTATCGAGGTACCGCTTGGATACCTTTTATTGCGAGTTGAATATAGTGATACTGCAGTGAGTGTTATCTGTGATTACGATATTGCGATATTATAATCGGATATTGAAAGGTGCGAATTATTTTATGAGGGAGTTGAGCGCATGTTTTAGTGAGAACATCGAGGTGCAATGATTGGTAGAATTGTGTGCATGGTTAAAGGGAAAAATGTTGCCCTTGCGTGCTTTGTATTTCTATTTAGAAGCTTGCGCAATTAAGTTTTATTTACGGAGAGAAATATTTGTCCGTATATCGCTTTACGATAATCGTCGGTATTTTCAAAAGCTGTATTCCTTTTCTTCATATTTCGTATCTGTGGTAAAGATTTTATTAGGACCTACATAACCGAGCTATTTAATCAAGTTGCTCGCTAATAGCCAAGCGTAACGCGACAAGTCTTTGTATTCAAATTCCGGGTTTTTGCGAAATTTATGCTCGCATTCTAGATTTGGACTCATGCTTAATGAACCGCGTCACGAAAACAATGGTCCGTTTCCGCGCAAAGTTAATATCTCCTCTTACCAAACAATTGGATTTATCGTAACCGTGATATTTTGCATCAAAAAAATATGCCGCAACCTGAATAGGAACAAAGGAGCTTAGAGGTTTGGTTCTTAAGGAAAATAGTTATTGTACTTAACTCTGGTCGTTAAACCATGGTATTAATCGATAATTCTCGTTAATATTCCATGATTAATCGTTGATTCTCTTTAATTTCTGTGGTCTAACGTCTCTTTAAATATTTGGCGCATAGCAGCCTTATCTGCTTAATAATATATCAATCGTTGTACATCCTTCCCTTTATTATAAAATATCCTTTCGTGAAATTTGATACTTCTTTGGAAACATCGAGGAAATCCGGATGAGCGTAATCTCGCACATTAGGAAATCAGCACAAAAATTATTCAGAAATATTGACCAAATATTGATAATTTGTAGAATGCAATAACACGTATTCCTCGGTATTCTAGCCGCTGGTTGGTTGAGGAAGGAGCTATGAGCTGTCAGCTGCAAAGGAATGCATTAGAGTGAGTACTGCTTTTATCGTAATTAAATGGCCATAGGAGGTTAATGATAATTAAATTAATAATCGTGCTTTCTGGTAGGAGAATACTCAATGTTACCTTTTTGTGTGCCGCGTTTGTACGAATTACACTTTCCCCATTGACTTTTAAATAATCTCTAAATAAAAGACCAAATTTAACAATTTTAACGTTTCATGGCCTAAACGAAAATTGGAATAGGATGTGAATAAACGAGGCTTGGATAAGATTTATGGATGAAACATGTTTATTAAAAATCTAGTATACTTTTACGCTTACTACAGTAAATATCACAGGTACACGTTTCTCTATCACAAGATCCTCCGCTCGGTCATTTTTCTCCCGATGACAGTTGGAGCAGGTGCATTATGGATCTTACGTTTGTCTTAGCGAAACATTAATATGCCTGTCTGACCGGGGAGAGACGCACATAACAACGTTTTCAGCGCGAGAAGTGCACCCGCTCGTGCGCCGATTTCAATCGTCGTTGACGTCGAAGCGACGCCACGAGGCGGGTTATGGACGCGAGGTGTTCTCGCGCCAAAATGGACAAAATAAAAATCTCGATAAAAGTATGAAATCAACAATAGGAAAAAATCTAACTACGTAGTAAATTAAAGCTTCGATCGCGCCACGCTCTGGTACGGGCTATTGTTACATCGAGATCTTAGTACTTGCGGCTCTCGCGAGGAGAGCGTCCTATACATAAAAAGAATCCAGTGGCGATATTAAAGAAGAAGAGCCTTATTTCTCTAACATCCTCGAGACTACGTCTCGCCTCGACCGTTTTGAGCAAATAGAATGCCTTAAATCTACTCCTCTTTTTTACGCATCTCCGATCTCGCGTACACCGTGGGCGGATTAAGTGCGATCTTCCTCCTCATTCGTCACTCGAAACGTCCTCTATCAGGGCGGACGCGTTCCTCCTCTTCGTCGCACGTCGTTTACTCGGCCCGTCCTCCTCGAATAATCCGCTCGAATCATAAACGAAATAGCAACGCCAGAGGATTCCTCCTCGATTCCACGATGGCGATATTGCAGTCTTACTCTTCGTCTTTCTCGTTACGCACGAGCCGCGGGTAGAATCATCCAATGGCCGTTTCACGAATCGAATCGCAACCCCTTCCTTCGGTTCTACGTATTGCAGTGCGATTTACGTTTCCCTCCTTCGCAATTAGTTCGACGATTCGACACCAAGAATCCAGGTTCCGATGGTCGTTGTTCGAATCTTCGCTCGTTTCCGCTTACCAAGGTCTCCAGATAGGCTCGTTGGGTTTTGCCACCTGCAGAAGTCCCTGGTGGCTCTGAGACATGGCCTCGATGTCGGTTCTAACCGGCGAGGGTTGGCTCGAGGCCGGTGTTAGGGGCATTGAGTACTCGTCCGAGCTTATGTCGCTGCTAGACGAGGGCGAGCTTTGCGGCGCAGCCACGTGGATGGTTAGTGGACCAGTTTTGTCCATGGAGTTTAGTTTGTGACCGAGGTGGGTCATCAGCTTGGTACCCAAGGCGACGTCTACGCCGGGAGTCGCGGCCAAGCAACGGCTCACTTCGTTGGCGCAATGCGTGTAGCCCGCTCTGAAGCGATCCGCGTCGATCACGGGGTTTGCGGAGAGTCTCTGCTGACGCTGAAGCTTGTGGAGATGACGCACGGTCAGTTCCAGGATGTCCGCCTTCTCCAACTTCGCCACGTTCTCACCGTCCCCGGCAAGGGCCGTCACCATGAGGTCCTTAAGCTCATCGAGGCAACGGTTGATACGCGCTCTACGCTTGCGTTCAAGCATCGGTTTCATCACCTGTAAATTGAAAATAGAGAAGCGTTATAGACGTTGTTCGGACAAACAGTTTTACGTAAAGGAGTAAAGAGGGAATTTTAGGACTCTGATCGTGTGTCGATTGAAAATAGCAGCAATAAGGGGAATACTCCTGCTGGGCGTATGTATCTTTATCTCGAATGGTGTCAAGGTAAAGGTCGCTTACCTTTCTGTACTGATAAGTCCTCGAGATGGGTTGCTCCTGCCCGTCGACCATCATGATCTGCTCGTGCATCTGCATGGTTAATCCTTTTTGGCGGGAACTTCACACACGATGGGGAAAAAACTTCACAAGTAACGATACGGTTATCGCGACACTACTCCGTTCTCTGTCCACGGTTCGTTACGTCGATATAGAATCCTGGGATCGGACTTCACTAGATTAGCCGGAAACGTACGTGCACTCAACTAAGACTGGGTGGGTCTTCGTCGAGCTTCGTGAACGATCAGCGTGATTGTGGTGGCTGTCGGGCGAGGCTGTAACTTATATATCCAGGGGTCCCCGGGCCAGTGGGGCGGGGAGGCGATGGCGAGGTCCCTGGTGGGGGACAGGCCTTCCGTGGGAACGGTCCGTAGAGGTTGGTTCCCAAGCAAGCACACCACCTGTAAGCGGCAGCTGCCAGACACGCGCCCACACCAAGCCTTCGTCACCGTTTCTTCATCCTCGTTGCACCTACCGCACCGGCCTATGTCGGTCCACCTCCTTCGATCCTCGTCGAGTAGTCGTACCACGGTATGCACAGCTTAACGTCGTTCTCCTCCCCTCCCCCCTTAACTCCCTCTGGCCTGCTCTTTCACGAGCGTGCGCTCATACGGAAGGAGCCAGACTACGTTCTCTCCTTGTCTCGAAGCAAGTCAGAGCGAGCGAGAGAGAGAGAGAGAGAGTGAGTGAGTGAGAGAGTGAGAGAGTAAGAGAGAGAGAGAGAGAGCCGTTCTCGTCCCGCCTAGCCTTCCTTCTTTTTCGATCCTATCCTCTCCCTACCCCTCGTAACTCGTGCTGGTTCTTTTTATCGAGATTTTGCCTCCGTCTCCCTCCGCCTGTGCCCTCCTGCTCCAGCCACCGGCTCCGTGGAGCGTGCTGGGCACAAGTCCGGCGTTCTCCTCATGATTGCAATCCCACCGGCTACACGTTACTGAATCACGGTACGTGTGTCTGTTCTCTCTATGCCCGGGAGCCACCGCGGAATGATATCGCGCGCCGTCGGCTCGCCAATTGATCGATCATTTTCTTCGCGCATTAAGCCACGCGTGAGAGAGTCGGTGTGTGCCGAGGGACAAACGTTGGACGATAAAGAGGTGCCACGCGGAGGGATATGATGAATCGTTTGTTACGGCCGGCGCGTGGGCGTAGGACTTGTTAGGCCGATAAAGAAACCACGGACCGGTAATTAATTATCCACCCTGGTTGGACCTTAGGAGGAGAAATCGTCAGGTCTGTAGCCATGCTGAGAATTCGGCGGTTTTATTGTTCGACAAAATTCCGGCGCGTTGACGATCCTCCCACAGCGATCGTTTATTTATCCGTATAACGCGTGTAAGAAGTATTTCGGCGGGACGTTGATTTTCGTGGGCTTGGTTGAGGTTTACTGGGGATGGAGCTAGAGAAGTTTGGAAGTGTCGAAGAGATCGCGAGGATGATTGATTTTTGCGAGCCTGACTTTTATTATCCGTGCGATAACAGACACGCGTACGGCTTAGGGAGTACTCGTAATACCTATTGTCTCCGAAGCGAACGCCCGATTCTGGCGAAATAGTACCTTTGTTCTCGTAATGCCGCGAGTTGAAACATTTTGCGGCCAGGGTTTGTTCTCTCGGGTTTTTCTTCGAAGCGGACGTAGCGGGTAGCTACTTAAAATCCCTTCTTGATCACGAAGTACACCACCGGCAGCAATGCCCGCAATTACCAGTAACGACCCGGCGCACTGAAAATGATCTTGAGACCTGCGGGGTAAAAACCTGCATACATTTGTACGCTGATTTCCAACGGCGGCACGGGAGTTGTTGCGCTGGCGTACGCTCTAAAGCAGTGGTTCTTAATCTTGTTAGTAGATCGGCACCCCCTCGAGTTTCAGAATAACTTCTAGCACTCTTTTAAAAATGAAATAATATTTATATAATATTATTTCATTAAAAATATATAAATTATAATAAAATAAATAATGATAAATTAATATTTATTTTCTTTTTTTTGAAATAATAATAAATTAATATTTGATTAATATTTTAAATGAAATAATAATAAATTAATATTTATATTCTTTTTTTTTAACCCTTTGCCCTACAACCACGCGTGAGACTCGTGGTTGGTTATTCGGGCTAAAACCGATTATCACGGCTCACCTGTAAACATTATACTATTTTCTTAATAGGTATCACACATTTCTTCTCACCAATGATTTGTTTGTTATTATCCTTCAAATATCTTACGAAATTAAACCAGTTGTATCTTACACGCGTATTTGCATTCCGTAAGTCGCGTGCGATTGGTACAACTTAGAATCAATTTCCCGTGGAAAGGCTCGGGGGCTGGGCGCTCTCGTTTTCGTTTCGGACCCACGCTGTTGGAACTTAAATTGTAGAGCAAGGGGTTAAGAAATTACGTTTATCGTATTGCATGCACCGGAGAGTGCTATTTGCCGAGGCAAAGGTAGATAGGATGGGAGTGGAGGTCCCAAACCTCTAGACGCAGCGTTCGCTACTTTCTCACAGGCACTCGAGCCGTAGTTTTCATTAAAAATGTCGAAACTTCTCTGGCACCCCTGGAGACGCTTTCTCGCGTCCGCAGGGGTGCACGCACCCCAGGTTAAGAACCACTGCTCTAGAGCAAAAAGGGCCGGGGAGTTTTCAGTTTGGGTAACTTATCATGCCCGAAAATTGGCCCAAAGTGGCCCCCGTCCAGGCGTACCTACATGCCGGGGGTTTAATTTCACGAAGATGCTCGTAAAATCGTCCTTCGCTTTGGATAGTCATCGCGCGGAATGAATATCTCAGCGTGTTTTACGTGTACGTACCGCACGTTCGCTGGAAGCACTCCGAGATACTAATTTCGGCGAAGGTAGTTGCCGAATTATATCCTCCGTACCCCCTACCATCGCCTCTCCGTTCCTCGTCATGGCTTCTTCCTCTCCTCTCCCTGTCCTTTTTTTCTCTCCACCTTGTCGGCTTTCCTGTTTCCTTCAGGTTCTTCTCTCCCTTTTTGGACCCCGCCTGTCCCCCAACCAACCTCGCTTATTTCGCGGCGAGCGAAGTACTTAAACGTCGTTCGCACCGAATAATTACGCACTCTCGTTTCGTCCCGCTGCCCCTCTCTCTCTCTCTCTCTCTCTCTCTCTGTTCCCTCTGTCGATCGCCTCTTTTGCTACCGCAGGTTTACAAGCCGCCTCTTACTCATCGTCGCCCTCCCGTGTCCACCTCCTTCTGATGGTGGATAAATAATTGTTGTTTCCGCGGGTGAAGAATATTAGTGGAGAATTTGTACATATATTGGTACTTAATAAAGAGTACGGTCCAAGAGTGGTGTAGTGAATAGAGGTTCGGACTCTCACGCGAGAGACCTGGGTTCGAATCACGCTCGTGACCTCTAGTTTTTTTATGTGCCATGTATACTTCAGCTCTGATGGTTCGAAACCCACCTTAAATAGTAGGTGTTAAGTCAAATGACTGTAGCAGTCGGTGTCGAAAATGAATTAAAAAGAAAGAAAGAGTAGTTCTTTGGCCTCTCGCTGTCTGCTAATCGCACGCGTTCGAAACCACTGTCAGTGTATCGATGGAATTTGATAAGCTCGATTCGCTCCTTTCATTCCCTTTCCTCTATCTTCCTTCGTGTATCTCGCCCCCCTTTTCTCCATCTGCCAAACCTAATGCTTCCGCAGGGCCTAATTGGCGTGAGCTTGGAGGACGCGGCCAGTTAAGACATCTCGGATTGTGGGATGCAGACGTAACGCCTGTCTCTCTTTCTCTTTGATGAAAGCGAACTCGATCCGCTTGATTGTGCTAACGCAGTGATTGTTGCTAGAAACGCCATGCCGATGGCTGGCGGGGGAATCGAAATTGGGAGCTTCCGATATTATTCTCGCGTCTTTACTTTAGCAGCCCGAAACGCACAATGATATATTGCGATAACTTGGTTTGCGATCGGGTGATAAATTGTGCAATTTGCAATTGATAGAGAAGATGTATTGATATCGAGCGTGTTAAGATTCGTTTGCGTTGAAAATTGAATTAAATCGTTATATTTGCTATATCGTGCCATGCTATGCTCCGATCGTAGTGTTACCCGGTACTACGTGATGTTTACCCTCAGGAAATACTAGCTCGAGTTCGCGCTTTTTCAATAAAGCACATCCTCGCCATGTCCGCGATTAATGTCTTGCAGAGTGAGTTTTTTGCCTTAGAAATTCGTTTTCAACAACGAATCAGACACAATTTTATGAGTTTCGAGATAGATCGTGCAATTCTATTTCTGTGATAATTTTTATGATAATATATGATTATATCACGATGATATATTATTCTATCATAATATCATGTTTAAACATGATACTCCTAGTCTTCTTCTTTGGTCAATTTAATGAAAGTAGATAACGTGCTCTTGACCAGCAGTGAAAAAACTTTTTTTCTCTCCCGTTCTCTCACTACCGTTTTTCATCGCTCATCAAGACCACGTTATCTGCTTTCATAATATCACGTTCATTGAAAATTCAGTATCGAGCATCTCTGTAAATTCGAAGAGCAGCTTGCATTTCGGCCAAGTGAGTTTCTCTCGAGAAGTACCCCGCCTCTGCGACGTGTCGTGTCGCGTAATTATCGCGACGGGACAAACACAATCGCACGGTGATTAATATATTAAAGTCATTGAGAGAGCAATTACGTCGAATGTACTGACGTTGTAAGCATGGGCGTACCTTGTTATTCCTTGTCGAAATCAAGTAGGAATATTATTATTATTATTAATACGCGAAAGGCGTCGACTGCGATGGTCATTGGCCTAAAGTAGAAATAATTCGACCGTTACCGCTGTATGTAAATACTCTTGACCAGTCAAGGGTCCCGTGTTATCGGCATGGAAGTACATGAAAGCCATCCTTCATCATCGTGCGAGTAAGCAACTTTGGCATAAAGTAACTTTCTTTTGCGAGACGTAGCGACGTAAAAATATTATCTTGTAGAAGCTAAAATTATCGCATTATTGATGCACAGTACATTGCTACATCTCTTACGTCTTTAAGACGAAAGTTAATTTTTTTCGAGTAATGTTCATACAGTTGCATATTGAGTTGGTTTAAAAGAAACGTCTCCTTTACTCAAGCTGTACCGTGACTAATCATACCGTGCGAATGATTCGCTTCTGAATATGTTTTGCTAAGTTTTGTGCAAAATGCGCGCAATTCGGACAAGAGAGGCGGTATTGGGCTGAAATCTGGATTTTGAGAGATATCATTGCGTTCGAAGTTTAGTATAAAAATGTTTAAGGATGATGCTGTGAAAGTCTCACGAGTGACGCACTAAGCCCGGGGGAAACACACCTCCACCGTGTTTGAGATAAAACGAGCAAGGCGTGAAATAAGGTAATGATAACGTTGTATAATTCGATATAAACATGCATTTATCATCCTCGTCAAAGAATGAGATATTTCCTCATTTCATAACTGACATACCTTCCGAGCTCACCGCGCGTGTGTATTCAAGCCTTTAAAACAGAGCCGTTTGAAAATGTGGATAAATATTTGCCGCTTCCGCGGATGAACAACTTTTCGTACATATATAGGCGCACGATAAACGCACATTATATGCATAAGATAAGAATGGTGCCGTTGCAGAAAAATACGACGCGAGAATGCCTGCGTTTACAATTCTATGACTCAATTAATGTTACACACAGAAACAGAAAGTCACGCATCACCACGAGATTTTCTATCGGTTCTCAATTCACGATGTATTGTAATTAATAAGTACAACTATAAATCTAAGTATAGTGCGATAAGTCTTGAAATATTTATAATTATGTTAATAATATTCAGAGGTAAAATAAAATCGCAGACCCCTTAATAACATTACGCTCACCGTGTATTCGTAGTCCACGTTTTTTTCGGAGAAAATTTAACGTTGGCATTAAAAAAATTTCCCGTTTATAAAGGCGCGGTTAATTATTTTATTCCTCTAGTAGAACTTTCCTTGAGCTCTGGTTCAGTTTCCCCGTTCCATTCACGTAGAATGACCCAATTGGTCTTTCGATACGGCGTTACGAATATATGGCCGATATAAATAAACGGACAAGAGCTCGCGGCGTGCTCTCAAAGAGCTGTGCTCGACAGTAGTCGCAAACCATGCCGATTGGAATCAACTTAATTTGATTCGTTAATGGTCCTACAAGCGCGGCGGTTACCGGTGCACGAAATCTAGACGGCGGTGATTGATTCTGTCGAAAAGCTGACGCGATGTCGCGCATTTCTCGAATTCCGAAATGAGGCTATCTATTATCGCAAAAAATCTTCGGGAAACGAGTGCAATCGAATGTAATTGACCGAGTGTAATTATCTCTGCATGCTACGAGGGAACCGAGGAATTTTTTGAACTGCTCAAATCGAGGCGTACGTACCTATCTTTCATCGCACTCCACATTGTTTTTCGGAGATCGACATTCGCTTTTTATACCTTGCTAATGATAAAAGCTTTATACCTTAATGATACTACTTTATACCGCTATTAACGATAAGCGCGACTATTCAGGGCTTCGTGCAACCGATATTGAAACATTGGTCGGTGAAGCAGTTTACGATTACGTATTATCCATTTCGCGTCTGGTTAATTTATGCAGAACTTATGACAGGGTTTAATTATCGATGCATTCGGACACGTTTTTTGCCACTCGCAATCCCGCAATCGGCGGATTATTGTTCCAGATGGGGGGACCTATCCTCTCCCACGAGGACTGTTACGATTGGCGATAGTCTATTAAAACGATACAGTCGGCGAAATAAATTTAATGGAGGCACGTGGCAGCTCCAAAGTCAGTTTCCTCTCACGTGCCGCTTCTCGTTGTATATCGTTTTTGCTCGATCTCAGCCCGCTGCGCCTCGCGTAGGTGCATTATACATGAGCACCGAATGCGTCGGTGGACAATATGGACTTAATTCCGTGCCACAATTCGTCCACGTGCGTGTTACATGCGCTCCAGCGTTTATACATGGCTCGCACGTGGCCCGAAGTAGCACGTGACGTAGGCTAATATGATGTACTGAGCGGAAGGCACAATACGTTTCGCCGACTCTTATGAAACTCCACAGTTTTGTTATATCCAGAAATAGTACAAGGTTACCGCGGAAGTGTTCCAGCATCGAGAATTGTCCTGTGTATGTATTAATAGTTTAGTCGCATCTATACCTACCTGTCTGCAAAGATCATTAGATAAATTTGGCGTTGTACATTTGAGAAATTAAGTTTGTTACTTTGTTGACATTTTTATTGTATAGAATATGTTAATTGTAAATTGGGACACAGTTGTTCGCTGGAATTAGTTTTTAGTTTTTTTATTAGAAATCGTTTTTAGTAGTTTTTATTAACATTTTCGTGAAGCCATTTGTTGTACGCGTCATAGTCGAATCTACGAGGTAAAATAAAGGGAGTCTCATAGATGCTTATTTGTAGGTCTAACTGTTACATCGTGACCGTCGTTTCGCGATTGTTGTAAAGCGCAAAACTACTTTGCCAAATTATTTGTGTTGTCGTTCGTTAATGTATCAAAAATGTTTTATACTAGCAGGAATTGCAAGTCTCGTGCTCGATAATTTCATCTTGCGAGAATTGTCCTACATATGCATTAATAGTTCAATCGCATCTATCCTTGTCCGCTTTCGAACATCGCTGAGGATGAATTTGGCCTTGTATATTTGAGAGGTTAAATTTCTATACGCAAGGACACTTTGTTACGGGAAGCTTCATCAACGTACTATTCTAAGTCTGAAAATTATAGAATTATTCTTCAGTGCATGTCAAAGTCACATTATATTTATTACCAAAGTATATACACCGCTTAACAATCACGATATTTTTTTTGTATTCTATTTAAGTATAAAAATGACTACAAGTAAAAGAACTTCATATTTTAGCATTAAGAGAAAAGATAAATTGCAAATATGTGGTTTACGTCCATGTATATTACTGATAATCGCGGAAATGTTGATTAGTTATTTTGCGCAGTATGACAGTATTTGAAATGTTGAATGCACGAAGCCACTTTACAATTTTAACACTGATAAATTGTTTCTCTTCTTTTCTGTTGAGCTAAATAAACGACGTACCGGTTTTAAGCTTTTTTAAATGACATTAATGGTATAACCGTTGGAAAATATTCAGAAAATCTTGATGGCAATGATAGATCTTCACTATAATCAGAATGCCTACTTTCATCTCCAGCAACACTCGTTATTTCTATTTTTTAGCTAAGAAATAATGATAACGACCAACAAATTTGGGCGTATGCATACGGTTTCGGTGATAGTAACCAGGAAAATTGAGCGTATGTATACGCTAATGATGCAAACAGGTTAAGTTGGACACGGCACATAAGAAGCGTAAAATAATATTCTCACACTTTGCATCGATGGCATAGTTTCCCAGGTTTTGGTGGTAGATATATAGGCAGTCGCATTATCGGGTACTCAGCAGAAGGGGAGGGTCAAACTTATTAGTAAGTACATCAGCTGTCCGTGAACATATGTCACGAGCCGTTTGGCTCGTGTCTACGAAATCATGATCCCGCTTTCCCCTATCTGGAATATCAACCCCTGTAGCGTCGGACGCACGCGTCGATTCATGCACACGCGTGTAATATCAGAGGAGGGTATCAAGGTTAGGGAGGGTAGCAAATAATTCGAACGATACTAAAACCGGGTGCCCGCGGTAATTTGACTTCGATTCTCGTGAGAACCTTGCGCATTTGCTGCGAATGACCAACTCGCCCCCTCCCACTGGTAATGTTTCTGTCATGAATATTCACGAATATTGAAAATTTAACCTACTTTCCTACCTTTTATTACTTTCTTCAAATGCATTACATAATTCTAAGACAACTCGTGAATATGTTCTTAGCGGGCAATTACTTTTCACACTTAATCACTTCTTCATCTGGTTATGAAGAAGTTAAGATTTCAGCCGTCGGAAGGACACTGTTGAAATTATTGACTTTCTCCACCCGCATTGTCCTTCTGACGACTGAAATCTTAACTTCACCATAACGAGATGGAAAAATTATTGAGTGCAGAAAGTAATTGCCCGCTAAAACCATACTCACGAGTCGCCTTAAATGAGTCACGAGTAAGGAGGTTAGGAGTTCCTAATGTATGCATTACAATTCTATTTCCCACATGTCTAAAACATTACCTTATTGCCATTTAGAGGAATGAAATTTGGGCCTTTCTATCGTACACTTACCTTTCAGCCTCGATGTTCCGAAATTACTCCTTTTATACTAATCCACCGCTAATTATCTTGCACCAAGGACAATTTAACAGCTGCATTTGTCAAGGGGGAATAATCATAGAGCTCGATAAATCCTGCACGATCGTTGATCCCCTGTAAGGAGAAAATCTCACTCAATCGATCTAGCATCACGCGCCTATTCTGCTTTCCCAGAAAGGCGGCGGTGCAGTTAAGAGCACGGGCGACATAAACATAAGTGACCCTCTGACCTACTGTGCGGTAAAGTAACCGTAAAGAAGAACCGGGAGAAGAAGAACAAGAAGCGGGAGCGGAACATTCTCACGGAGTGTCGGGTTCACCTGGCGCCGTGTGCACATGCCGCGCCGCTGTGCACTTCGCCCTATTTAAATGGCCTTTTGCTCCCCCTTCCTCCTTCCTCCCTTTGGTCTTTCCTTTTTCTTAATTGAATGCCGCCTCGTGGCACGTGCTCACAATGCTGACACACGCCATCACTTCCGTGTACACATAGTCAGACTTCCTCGGGTTTCCGAGTCGTCTTCCGGTTAAACCTGAATCGGCCGGCTTCCCGCGACCTTCGACCTTTTCAATCCTACAAACCCGAGATACTGGTTTACATTTAGCGGAACTCTTTTCTGGCTCGAACAGCTGTGAACTACGGCCTTAGTGTATTTGATTTAAGAGAGAAGTTAACTGCACGTCGACATTGGTACATTGGAAGATTGTCTGGTATACTGTTGTGTCTTTATAGTGTTTGAGTAAATTAAGTGTTGAAGAATCCGTGCATTACCGGGGAAAGACATTCGCTGTTATGTATTGAATATAGGAAGTAATCTAAACATGTTGCATATGAGATATAATGATTACATTTGTCTAGAGCTTACTCTTGCGCAGTCCAAACCGTTTTTGAGATGGTAAGAAAGATGAATTTTGTTACATTTGTTTCGGTATGATGGATAACAAGTGAGTATATAATTGCACGAAGATAAAGAAGTGATCGACATACTTTTCGTGCGGTCCCAAATATGTGGCGGCTTGAATTTTTACCTTTTAAAAGTCATTGTTAATTTAACCTTGTGGATGACGATTGGTCGCAAATATTGCAAATTTCAAGAATATCTCTTTAACTGCGAAGATATACCTCGCTTGCTTCGAAGTGCGCGTATATAAACTAGAAACAAATGAAAATTAAATAATGTTATCTGTCAGTTCAAGAGTCAGAGTAGTGGATGTGTAAAAAATCTAAATTGCACCTTGACTTGTGCTAAAAATTGCTTTATATTATTCTTCTCTATTTATTTATTTACAAGAATCAGTAATATAAAATTGATGGTTTGTTCATAAGGATATTCGTGTTGTAAATGTATCATATTAATGTTTATAATGTTTAATTAGCTCTCATTCTTTCGAAAAACAGGAATTAATTATACGATACAGGGCAATTTTGGCAACGTTGTTTATTTTTTTATCCTTACAAACAAAGTATGTCACATTTTATTCCTAGAGAAGCCATTCTGTTTACATAAATATCCTTTGTTACGCTTAGACAATATATCTGCTCTTCTGTCTCAGTAATTTTCAGTGTTTGAAGTACGTACATTTACCTGCAAATTCCCACAGGTAAATAAAAAATCAAGTGCAAACCTAACAAAAAAAAATCTGGTACCATATTCCTGGTCTTTGGTTAAAATTGACTATTTTTGTAAAGGACAGGGACAACTTTAATTTTCTTCTAGCCCAGTGTTGTTAATAATAACAATTAATAAGTCGCGTGTACGAGTCGGTATTGCTCAGAAGTTAGAGATAGATTCGTGGAGGTTGCGCCATTTTGTTGGTGCCGTGCGTCGAGGGGAAGTGGCTTCGATAGGGTCCCGAAGGCGCCCTTTGTGGCCTGTCTTGGGTTTAAGATTGCGCACGTGCTCGGCTTTCCCACGCGTATAGCTCACAGCCGGCCTGCTTGGGAGGGAGGACATCGAAACTGAAAAAGGACAGTGCACACCATGGGTCCATTGTGCCGAGCACGGGTCTGAGACACTGGAAATTAAAGGTCTTTCCTTTTTGTTCCTTCCTCCTTCCTCCGGCGACCTACAGCGAACGGTGCGGAGCACAAATTGCCGGTAGTCTCATGCTAAAAGGAGACGATTTCGGGACTTGTAGCTTTCTGTCTGGCTCTAATGATGCCGTGTGAAGAATATATTAAATTTACTGCTCGGCGGCATAACGTCCTGCCGGTCATTATGTAAATTCTACGATATCTTCGTTCATAACAATGCGATTTTCGCTCGTCGTGTTATTGACATCGGTGATGAAGGGTACGAGAGATGATGCTCGTAGAAAATCTTCCTTTGCGCGTTTTTGTTTCGCATATTCTTAAGCTTTGCTTAATGCTCAGGAACATCGCGAAGATGACGGTGATTGTCGTTCCTATATAGTGTTAAGTATTTCGTGCTTGCTTCATTAGACGAAGGTGGAGCAAGATTTTTATTTGTTTGTGGATGGCCGTGACGCAGGTCCCAGAAATGTAGCCATGAACCATCTGTATTGTACGTGTCCGCAGGTATGTTTGACGGACGTGGCCGTTTCTTATCCCGAAATTCCTCCAGGGCTGACTCATCGTCCCCATAATTTCCTCCGGAATTAAAGCGAGAGTCTATAAGGGAATCGTACGGATGATTGGTCAAAGTTACCAGTGCACTTCGCGCTCCGGGTCATTAAATTTTTGCCTAACTTTCACACTTTTATATCCGCGTTTCTACCTCATAAAGATCACTCCGAGTTATGTCCCTCGTAATTGTAATCCTTAATTCTTGATTCCAGCAATGGTTCAACGCTTCATCGAGCATTTCCTTACTCGCGAATCATAGTTAACCGAACGTCAGAATAATAAACTTATATACAGAACACATTCAAATTCGAATAAATAGACGCGGTGATATGTCATAATACACGCTTTCTTATATATTTTACAAGTACGCGTACAAAAGCAACGAATACAAATGAGAGCTGTGCTCTGAGGCCGGAGGTTCGCGTGTAATTACCCCCAGCGTTGTCCACGCTACACACGTGCCATGATCACCTTCTATCCGAATACCATCTCGCAAATAGTTTTCAGTACGCACGCCTTTCAGATAACTCGCAGTAAATTTCCAACAAACGAAAGAGTAAAAATGCTTAATTGCCGGCCGATATTCCGTGAAACTCAAACCCAATTAACCGGACCTTATCTCGCGAAAGGCTGATCCCCCCCCCAGATTCTCGTGGCACGCACGCAAAAGTAAAGAGGCGTCGCCAAGCCACCGATGATTCCGCTTTAATCGAACCGGAAGCTCTCGTTAAGGGGCACTTGTTAATTAGTCTTGTTTCCCGAACAAAAATACATACACTCGTCGGCCCGATAGGCCTTCGAACTCGTGTACACGGATGGGATATACCTACCTGCTTACGCGGTAACGCGAGCATGTCACGGACGCGCACGACTCACTGACACACGGGAACGGGTATAATATGCCCGCACGGAATGAATGGCGCTGCCGAGAGGAGAGGCACATCTCCCGTTCCTGGACTTCGAGATCTAACTACCACCTGCCTCATTTTCCCACGAGCCTGGAGCAAACCTCTCGAATACCGATGAGATAGACGAGGACGAACCGTCGAAGGCCGGGACGCAGGGCAGCGAACGTTGGGAGCGAGAAGGAGAGTCGCGGGGGGAGAAGGAGAGAAAAGGAGGACAAATGGCGCTTCTTGGGGCGAGAGGAAAGGAGAGGGTCTTGTATATGGGTCCAAGGGGGCTGGCGTACGTGTGAGATCGTACGTGAGAGGATGGAAGGAGGAACGCAAAGAGATCCAAAGGCGGGCAGGTAGAACACGTGCTGGCACGAGGTAAGTCAGACGCGCGGGAATATCGAAACGCGATCTTTTACTGTCTCTCCACCTCTCGCCGTTTATATCCCTTTTGATCTCTTTTTGCAAAATTTCAATGTGAAATTGTTTTCGAGGTTTCCGTCATGTCGGATGTCGAGGTGATGTACGAAACGATCCGCTTATCTTTCGCGGGCCCCAAGTGGGAGTTGGGTATATTACGATACGGTCTCGCGCTTTGCCGAAGTCCCTCCGCTCGGAGGTTTTCGGTACCCCATAAGCAAACCCGCCAGTTTTCGAGGACTTAATTGCACTCGAAGTCGTTGTTGGTCATTGATCGTGAAGTACGAGACGATTTGGTTTATCTCGGCGCTACCGGTGTAAGATAAATTCTGTTATATGTACATTTTATCCGTACTTTCTATCTTCCTTGTCGCCGTTATCGGCTTCATGAATATCAAATGACTTGTCTTACTAAATGTCTGTATAAGATACGTTTACTTGTAAATTGGGGCAAAGTTGTCCGCTGGAAAGTATCGTGACAGAACAGTACACTCCTCTTTACCGCTAGTTTTTATTAAAATTTTCATTATACGTTTGTTTGAACGCACGATAGTCGGATCCACGGCGTAAAGAAAAAGGGAGTCTTATAAACGCTTTTTTGGAGGCCCCAGTGTTACATCGTGACCGTTTCGCGATTGTTATAATGCGCAAAACTACTTTGCCAAGTTACTCATGTCAGCTTTCGTAAATACATCAAAAATGTCTTAAACGAGAAATTATTTACGTAATAAAGTTATATAATCGGTATGTAATTATTATGCGTGCCTGATACAATATCTGACCTGGTATAAGACTTTTTAATTTCCGTTTCCATGTTCTTAATTGACTGATCAATCTCACGTTCCACTGCTTGTAGATGTGCAGTCATTTTCAATAATCAGAGAATTTCTGACAAATATACTACGTATCGTGTATTATACTTCAAATGAGGATATTCTAATGATGGAAAAATGATACAATTGTACATTACTCGTGAAATCTACTATAGAATTGCAATGCGTGTTGCGAGTAGATTGTATCGAGTGACTCACATGCAATTGTTTAAAACAAATTTGGATTAAGCGCGGAATTCTCAATGTTCCAGTAGAGAATTAATGAGCATTATCTAATAAATACGTTTTTGGGGCATTCGTCCCGGATTAGCTTTCTCGTGGGTTTCTTAAGGTAATGTCCGGGATTTTAAGGGGTAGGCCGAAAATGTTGAGAGAAGAAGGAGCGGAATCACATCATGTAGTGGAAGGCATTCTTTCTACTTTGGATTATACCAATTTCCACGGATTAGAAGCGGTTCCTATAATCCGGATCTATTCGCTGTATCTTCTATTCTTAACTCTTTTACGATCAATTTTGAGGTGAATAGGGTACATGGATGCCTGAATCCTCGGGAAATTCATTATACGCGATGCCATCCAACGAAAATTAATTTTATTGCCTAATATTTCGTGCTGCGGAGCATTATATCAACTGTTTTCCTCCATTTTTTTTTAATCGACTTCTTTCAGGATTTCATGACTTGTAAATTTCCGCTGCTCTGGTTTTTGGCTTCCATAACGCAGCTTATTTTATTAATCAACAAACACTAATCAAAAGCATTCTCACGAGGACGCACGTCGTACATGCTTCCTCTAATTGATTAAAAACGAATTTATAATCGGTAAGATCTTTCATCGAATACATTAGCATTATTACTTTATTTCAATATGTTCATTTATAACAAGTGATAACGTAATGCCTGGCTACTTACGTGCATGCGATAAGAAATAAAGAGTGAATTTGGCGGCTCTTAATTCTTAAGCATGAAATTACCAGTTATTGCGGAAGAAAAATTATTTAAGTAGGGACCCGCACGCGAACGGCCGTTGGAATCATGTCGGACCAAGAAAGACTCAGTCATTACAGAGACGGCGATAAGTAAATGGAGCAGCGTGACTTCGTGGCGTTATGCCGATCGGTGCTCGGTCGTCGATTGACATCGATTTCTTGCAGAACCTTGCGAAATCAGATCATCGGGTGGATCCTTATCTCCTATTTCTTCGATAGTTGCACCTCCGAGCCATCTTCAGATTCGTGTCCATCATCATAATCGTTATAACTCTCCTGGTTAGTCACGAGCCTCTTTTGCCAATTTGGATTGTTTAATAATTCGCAGTTATCTATGTTGGTATCGGTCATCGGATCGTCGGGTGGATCGTTGTCTTCTACTTCTAGGACAATTGCACCTCCGAGTCATCTTCAGATTCATGTTCATCATCAAAATCGTTAAAATTATCCTCGTTGGTCATGAGCCTTTTTTGCCGCTCGGATTAACACTAGAACTGCCAGCCACTCTCTGGGCATATTTAGAACACCACATACATCTTTAAAAAAAGGGGGAGACCACAAGGAAATTTCAGTAAATCAAAATGATGATATAAATACTGCATGAAAATCATGGAAAATCTAAAAAAAATACAACGACTGATCAGTCATTTTGACTGGTTTGGTAGTTCTAGTGTTAATAACTTACAATTATCTTTATGGGTATCGGTATTGTCAAATTTCCCCGTGTGGAATTTAAGACACACGTATACTGCGAAAAAAAATAGCAAGTATCGAGACTGCCTCCGCGATTAAGACTGTACGAACGTGGAAAGAGAAAATTTAATCACGGTGTATTTGTATCTTGAATCTGTTAATCGAGCCTCAGCTTCGTTTACCGACAGTTTGTGCAACGCTTACGTGTAAGCTCGTAAAGAAAAATTGGCATAAAGTTCGTACCTCTGCTTTCACATAACTGCTTTGGCATCCAATCGTGCCGGGAGCCGGTCGACGATCGACGATTCTCGGTCCGTCGATATTTCAGATAGTACATTTGTAGGGATGACATAAGTGGGCATAATTAAGCGTCGGTACGAGTGCAAGGGCTAACGGACACGTAATTCAATAAACCGTAATTTCTCGCGAGCTTGCTCGTTCGATATTCTTGAAATATGCCTCGCCTTAATCAAATTCAATGGGGCGCAACTAAACCGAACGATTAACAACGTGTAGGCGAATCGAAACTTTGCCGCCACGGCGAGGATGACGGTGATTAATCGGTTCGCTTCCACTAAGACTAATTATTCCTGGCGAGGTCGAGAACTTGTCCCGCAGTTTGCGACATGTTCCACTCGTTGCCCGCCTTAGGACTCAATTTGCACTCTTGAAATCTGAGCCTCTACGTGCGTCGGTCGGCTACGCTTCCTCAAACCTCGACAATGGGGCCTTTGAGCATCGCAGCTTCGGTTCTTTAAACACTCCCTTTTGTGGCGAAGGAGGACTTTTAGCGAATCGATAGTTTACCGAGTCATCGCGCTTTTGCTATGGAAAATAAACATGATAAAGAGTATCGTAAAGACGGATACCTTAGTAGATTATTGATCATGACTCCTACGCTATATCGGTGTTGCTCGTGTTTGTGCCATTTTATCCGAATTCAACTAATGTAATTCATTTTCAGAGCTAAAGCTGTAATTTTCGTGTAATCATATGCACGGTTTAATTCTTTCGGTTATGGGGTCCTCATATGAGGGCATACTAAATAAATGCTTCGTATGTCTACATTCGATAAATCGTTTTAAAATGTTGTGCCCATGTTATCAGAAGTATTGATTCTATTTGAGAAGAGTGTCGTCCGCTTCTGTCAATTTGTGTCATCATAAAACAAAACTAAATACGCACATTCAAATGGACTCTTCCCAATCATCTGTGTACCTCCCGCGAAGCGTGGATAATTTTGGACAACTAACGGCTAAGGAAGATATACGTTGGAGGAAAAAGGGGGGCATTATACAAATTAATAATAATAAAATCTTATAAAATACTTAAAATTTTCAACTTATATTGCACCCACTTGAACATAATGTCCTCTTGGAAACGCATTACACCTCCCTTAGGGACCCCCTAGGTATATCTTACGCACCTGAAAAATCATTTAATTTCTAAGAACCGGTTAGCAAAGCAATGATTTTTTTTTAGGGGGAAATAAATCGTGACTGAAAGGATTACGCAATAGATTTACACCGTCTTAGTCCTCCTGTAACGCAAGGAAGTTTACGAAAAACGGACCAGCGCATCGATTTATATATTGCTTTCGATGGTAAGGAGTTGAAATTTTATTGACCGCTTACTTTTTAGGAACATCGTGGACGTGCTCCATATGGTACTAGAGCGTAATTCCATAAGTGGTGTACTATAAAGCGTCACTCATGTTTCTGCGTTTCTCTTGTGTAAAATGTTCGGGAGGACTCACCATTTGAAACTCCAACACGCGCGTTATCGGCGGCTTTTAGACAGACTCTCTCGAGGACCACAAAGAATCCTTTCATTGCCTAATTAGGATGTTTTGGAGACGCTTCTATATGGCAAATATCTCTCTTTGACACCGACCACCTCGCTACATTACTGTTTTCAGACTGATTAACGAGTCGGAAAAAGCGCCTTTCACGATCTTTGAACCGCTTCCATTCACACTTACCGCCATCATTTCACGAAAGATACGTTTACAGGATATTTTATTCAAATTCTTACTTCGTACGATCAATCGGAGGAACGCCTTCCTGATGTGCCCGAATTATCTTATTTTTCTGCGTCTATGGTTTCAGTTTTATGGAACGTTTTCTTCCAAGCACAATTATTATTTGTATCTATCTTTATGGTTTCCAACATTACTTACATTATTTTTATATGCCATTTGTGCAGTTTACATATGAGATAAAGTTAATCAGTCACTGTTTTTTTTCGAGCTCTCCGAAGGCGTTGATCAATAAAACAATCCATCGAACATGACCCAGGTCTTTTTTACACAATCCTACATATGTACATACGTTTCAACGATAATGACCCCGGAGGTCCGGCGTTTCCTTATTAGTCGAGGTGGCGTCTTAGCACGAGCCCCCTTCCCCTTCCACCCCTACCCCCTATAAACGTAACAGGATCCTATACGGGTGTTGCTCGGTCCGTTTTTCGAGCGGTTACGTTCCCACACTCTGCCCCATTGAAACGTACACTAGAAGAATTCACCCCTATGCATACCACGAGGGTGGAGGCAAGGGCTCCGGAGCCCATAGAAATTAAAAGCGACCTCCTTTCAGGAAGTCTTTCACTCGAAGCGTGCAATGCACGAGCTGGCCTCGAACCCCGAACAGCTCAACCGTTTCCGCGTTTCTTAAATTTGACCCCAATATAGGAGGCGGTGGTCCTACGTTCTGGGAACTTGGCATTTTTCACCCTTTTTGCCTGCCCAACGTTTTTTCTGGCATTCCCTGCTAGGACCGCAAGGGACAAGCCTGCCGAATCGAACCAGTCCTCTGTATTTGCATCCGTTTCCATTGTTCGATTGGTCGAAAAAGGGCCCTAGAATTTTTCAGGGGAGGGGAGGAGGTAGACGCAGGTGGTTTCCGAAAATTTTACCAGACTAGAGTTGCACGTGTCGCGTGAACCGTATATCTGCCGTACATTCAACAGGTAGCTGTTTACTCTGGAATCTGTTTAGGGCAGCCTCCCCTTCCACCCCCCCCCCCTGTAGAGATCTTTTGTACTAAGGGGATGACAGTTGAGGAAATTTGCGGGGGAGCGTGGTGGGAATGCGTAAACAATATTTGCGCTACGGACGAATAAAAACTAACGTGCATTTATCAAATCAATCATCACTGTTGATATCGATTGTTCAATTAAACAGAAAGATTAATCCTTTCGTCAAGAAATTCACCTGACGAGCAACATGTACCTATGACTGATAATAATTGTCAATTCTAGTGTGCGCATAAATAATATATATATGAAAAATATTACAAAAACTATATTCATGATACATGAAGGAAAAGGGTTAAATTTATCATATCCGTTAGCATCCCACATAAATTCAGATTCGCTTCTGGCAGATACACTTTAATCCTGTAAATTTGCATGGAAAGATAAGCGGCTCAACAATTCAAGTCCTGGGCAGATAATAGCACCGCAGAAAACAGGCACGCTCACGCTCGTGTATTACGCGTGGCCAGCACGATACGGCTTAGATGCCCTCGACTAGCTGTTCAACCCCAAGATTCCCCTTGTAGGATGCGTTAGAGAGAGGGGTTGCCGCTAAAAATCAGCGCGGAGAGCTATCCCCTTGGGCGCCCGGTAGACCGACGCAGTTTTACACACCTAGTCGCAAATAAGTGTGCAAGGCGCGCATTTAGCGCCCGGGGGCTCTTTCACGATGCACGCTTATGCGAAGATATCGGCAGCTGGCTCGGAATCGTGAGAGACTCGGGCAGATGGCCTGCCCTGAAACTCCTCCACGGCGCTCGCGTGTACGTGCACACGACCACTAAGGATCCCTGCACGCCTTCCTAAGGAAGGAACCACTGAGGATGTTTCCCACGGACTCCTGCAGCCTCTCATCTGCCGTATTACTCCGGCACACGAATGTGCCCTGGATTCCCCCTTTCTATGCCCCCACCCCCTCCCTCCGCCTCCCGCGTCAAGAGCCTAACGCAAGACCGGAGAAAGTCGTTTTGTTCGGATTTGTTATCTCCGATCGAATCGCTATCGGTATCTCCTCGGCGATTCCTCGCTTCCCTATCCGCATGAGAAATTGTTTATATGTCGTCGTGGCGGACCATTACGCGCCGGCGTAGCGCTACCGGATCTGAGAGGACGATCGTGACTCAGGTTTAACGCGACACAAGGCGATCCCCATTGCGCGTACGTCGAGATTAAAGGTAACAGGCTTTACGGGTATTTGCGATTGCAAAAGATCCCCCGGACTTTTAAACCTTCCCCCATTTTTCATTAGCGCTGTTTTATATCGAGGGCACTTTGCGTCAGTGGCGTTCTTAGTGAATCGGCCATAAGATTCGTGTGTTAGAGGCGATTGATCGGGCTTATAAAAAGTGTCGTTCATTTACATCCGGTTTTTTTTATTTATCTCGTACATATTTCTAAAAATATAAGTTGATCGAATGGGATAGCGAGATTTTCTTCAGCGTATCGTAACCTCTTCGAGGGATACAACGCGACTTCTTTGTGATAGTTTTTACGTTATATCTGGTTAATATTCCGAAGAAAGATCGTTTTGTAGTTAAAGATGATGTTTCCACGCGTGGACACAGCTTGATTACGTAAATACCTATTGCTGCAACAGTGTATCCTCGCGAGACTAGCGTACAGCTTCATAAATACACTATACTGGGAGTGCGATAACGTGAAGTAAGGCGTATACGTGCCTCACGATGCTGTTTCATTGATGAACGTAGCGCACATTTGACGGTCGTGCACGGAATCCTGTACTCTAGTAGAACCTGTTGCGCCAGCGTGACGTCGCGGTTCGCGTGCGTGCACGTGCGTGTGATTGCCCGCGCGCGCAACACGCGTCCATGCACACGCGTAGGCCCGTACATGAGAGTCAGGAATCGCCATTAAGTGGGAGGCCAAGATTGGCTCTCGTTTGCTTTTGCCTCTGTCCTTCTCTCTTCCACGTGATTCACCGTTTTCTTTTGTTTCTCGACCGTTTGCGACTCTCTCTCTCTCTCCCACTCTTTGGCTGTATGTCTTTCTGCTCTCCCTCTTCCTTCCGTGTGGGTGGGAGGATGCAAGGAGTGTTAGACGATTAAGAGAGATGACAGAATCGGGAAGACGAAAAGGGGAGGACGACAAGCGGATGAGGATATGCAGTCGGACATGAAGCACAATGAACCATATGCACACCTACTGAGTTAGTGTTTGTCGCTCTTGCAACACCGCCGCGATTCATGATTCGCGTTGATCTTTACGAAGCAGAGGAAAGCGCATTGATGTTCGCGAGTAGCAGTAGTTCCGCGATTACTCAACCCTGCCACGTGCTAACCGAATACCCGCCATTGTCCCATTTATGGGACGTAATTTTAAAGTGACATAAAAATATGGAAAATACGTCAACCCGTGTTACGTGTAAATGTTACAATTAAGCTTGGTCTGAGTAAACGGCGCATGTCCCCACGCGGATACGGTATAAGCGAATTCAACTATTCTTTGAATCAGTATGTGTAGATAACGTGTTGGTTGAAAAATGAGTAGAATTCACTTTCACCGCATTGTGGCTGCTAATAGGTTAAGGACATTTCCTAAGAATTACACCTCAGAACATATTAATCCTTTTTTTAACCCATTATTTATCATTATTTCTTTTTTGTAACGCTTGTTTTTTTTTTTTACAAATTTCTACCTACGCAGTGGAACTTTTAGTTTTGATCGTTGTACCTAAATATCGTACTAACTGCTATAAAAATTACTAACTGGTTAAAAATATTTGTTCTGTAATTAGCTTACCGTAGGAAATGAATCGATTAGTGCATTATTCAGTTTTGTACTGGGCTTTGGGATATAATGGGTTAAATCAGTAGTATACATGTCGTGCATGTGCAATGGATATTGAGTTAGATCTAAAGATGGTTATTTCATTTTTTGCACGTCTTACACTTGAAGATAATTGGTGTCTATCGCGTTTACTTTTGATGAGTCGTGCGACGAAGTTACGCATCGGTTGCGTTATAGTACATTAATAGTGTAATTATCATAATCAGTGGTTCGTCGACCATCACGGGTGTAACACATGCAATAGATACGCGTGGTTTTTAAAATGGCCGCTTCTTGTCGTATCTTTTGTAATAAGATCCTTGGACTCGTGCCTTTTATCCCGAGTTGTACAGATGTTCCACTCGTATCGTACATTAATTAAAGCGAAATCTGATTTGTTGACGTAAAAATCTGGAAGCCTTTCCTCAATCGCGAGTGTAAGATAAAGTGCGCGCAGTGCGTAGTAAACTAATGACTAATGGTAGATAATGATCGCGGATGCTATTTTATCCACTCTAATCCGTCTGGCATAATAACACGGTCACTGATAGTAATAACCCTTCTATAATTAACATACTTACCTACCGCATTGGTACACCGCAAATCATAGGTACAAACATACCACTTTCCGCCCAACTTGTCCGATTATAAATTAAGTACAAAAGACGCGATTTAATGGATTTCAACGGTAAACCGAAGTGTACCTATTTATCTACAATCAGCTACCACGGTACACCCTTGCGTACAAATAATACCTCTTATTTTTCTCAAGAAGCTTACTGAAAAATATATGCGCACAGCGAGTAAGCAATATCCGAGATGTAGAGATCGTTACGATTAGTGGTCAAAACGCCTTGAGAATATTCCACGAATGGTCGTATCATCGTTTATTTCATCCACCCCGGACCCGGAGTGTCCTGCCGGGCACACGTGTTTGGTAAACAAAAATAAAAGACGCATTTGGGCGGGAGAAAAGGAGTCGACCCCGGTCCGAGAAAGCGCGGCAAAAGGGCGCGCACGTGAGTGCACGTGGCCGTCCTTCGTGCCCTGCGTGTGCGCGGTTGCGCGCCACTTGCGGCTGTGTGCGTGTGCGTCACGGAGCGTGGGGATGCATGGGGTGCATCCTTAGTCCTTTCTCCGTGGCTCTCGCACAAGGTGACGGCGATGCCTCGGGACTGTGGGAATTCGGGACATGTGCGTGCCTACACACGCCATACTCGTGGTCCGCAAACGAGGGGGGAAATCTTCTGGTGTTTGGAAAGAGAGGGGCGAAGGAGGGAAGAAAAAAAGTGGAGGGAAGGAGAAGAAGACCGGACCTATGCTGTCCGCGGCACGTCGACCGCCATAAGGCAATGAATCCATGGGAATATCGAGCATGTGCATCGGCTCGCTCGTGTACTGCACGAGTTGTGGGGTGGCTATTCCCCCCTCTGGGCATCCCCCTTCCTTATAAGGGACTCCGTGACCTGGCGTGTTCGGGGATTTCTCTACCACGTGGCTGGCTACGACCCGGAACGGGGTGTTCCACCCCCTATAGACCGCGTCCTGCGTCCACTTAATGTATCGGTGGAAAATCCTGGAACGATCTTGTTGGCTAATCGTGGTTACAGCTGTGCAATGTAACCCACGAAGCATTGACAATACGGAAACGGAAATTGGTAGATTATTTAATAAGTTTGCGGAATGGACATCAAAAAAGGGATTTATGGTTGTAAAAGTGGCTTTAAAAGTTAAAGACTTTAAATTAAAATGTTTCAGACTTGAAACTAAAGAGACTTTAAACGGTTTTTGAAACGCCTCAAATGTTGCCGACAAAGTCGTATTCGAATGTGTTTTTGTTGCATGCGGCACCCATTGTGCACACAGCTTTTTTGAAACTCAAAACTTTATTTTAAATATTGCCAAAAAAATATTGAAATTTTGGTTGAGTTTCCTATAAAACATGAAATATTAAAACGACTTCAAAGTTTTAGTTCTGCTGTGACGAATAGACGGTTTTCCGCGAACTTATTGGACAACCTGGTACATTTCTGAAGGTTCGATAAGACTTGGAGGATGATGTAATCGTTTTACAATACATTGGCCATATTATTATGTTGCTATTGAAAATCGTATTCTATTCTTAGGATGATTGCTCTTTCCATTTATTGGCAGATTTATTTTTATCAAAAATTGTGAAATTATATAATCCAGCAGTAAATTAAGATCCAGCAGTATCTTTGAAATGTTTTTTGCATATTGTTATTCATTTGTTATTGATGTTACTGTTAATACTGGTTAACTACTTGCAATGTGTAAGTAGTAATTTCTTAAGATACGTTTGAAAAGAGGTGTTTTACAAGTTGTAAGGGTTAAAGTTTCTTTGGACATCATACATCATGCTGTTAAATATACAATCTAACTGGGTTATCGCTTGGCATGATCTTGAATTTTCTCTCAACACTTCGCGTGTCGCATTGGCGTCCCGATTATTTTGGCAAAGATTTCGCGGGCCGCTCGTTCTCGTTACTCGAGATGCATGTATCGTTGGCATACATCCAAATACCACATCTTTTCTTGGGCGTCGTTTTCGTCAGGTTAAATATAAAATTCGCACCTATACGTAGCAACGTTATAAGAAAAAGAGGGTCCCTTAAATGTAGATTTGTACAAAATATCACGAATTGCAAATGATAATGCTGATTGCGGATTAACATCGTAAAGTTTTTCACCAGGGGCAAGTCACACTATGCCGCAAGTCAAAAAATGATTGTACCTTTCGTTTTTCTTCGCAGAAAGTGACTTGTGAGAATTATTGTTCCCAAGTGTAATCATTATTTGGCTCTGCGCCTGTACGCACATTCACCGAAGACTCTAAACTTTCTTGCATGCTCGGCCGGATAATAATTCTACTCCTCTTGCATCATTTTACATAAAGTGCAAGAGTATGAGATTGCATCTCAGAAAATTACACGTTGCCAAACGGCAAAACATGCAATTGTACTCGAAGAACTTCAGCCCCGTAAGATATCTGCGAGATCAATTTTCGTGGCCACTTTGTTTTTCTTTACTCCTGGGGTAGGTACGTCAACGTTTTTGGAAGGAAAGTAATTTCAATTGGCAATGAAACAACCGAACCATGGGTTTACTCCTGAAAAACCACTAGCGTGGAATAACGATCAAATCAGTTTGTTTCATGCGTTTAAAAAATCGTTAAGCAACCGATCTTGGGTACATTTTTTTACATTATTTTATCAACATTTATTTTTCATCTCTATTCGTGGCGATTTCTATTTTCATCGCGATAGGGTTTCTTCGAAGCCGAGTGTAACTAATTGTAAGAAACGGAAGTGGGAGGCACGAAATAGCTGACTCACGCGTCAAATCGGTCATTGCGATCTCATTCCGCATTTCAAGCTGTTATAGGCGCGGATGTACGCTCGTTAGGCAAGAGGCGCTTTTTGCCTTCCACTCGATACTCGTGGTTTTTCGACACTAGCCCGAGGGGGATCACCGAGAATGGGTTACCCGGTGTCCATTCACTTCGTTCTCTCTGCTCCGACGGATACGAGAGAATTCGGGAACTTTTTGCGACTTCATTCTCCTTTTTCGGCGGCTACTTTACACCGAGGAGCTGACTAGCCAGCGTAACATTAGCCAGGACAATTTTCGGCCGGTCCATTCACCGGAGCCTCCAGTAGTGCCACTCTCAACGGGAGCTAAGCTCCATTAATTTGGGATCAATTCCTCGGACTTTTTTACTGATATAAAAAGACATACGTTCGTCTATTCACAAAGTCTAAAGTACCGGTTGCTATACGGCCACCTTATTCCATTATACGGATATAAATTGCCCGCCGAGATATACTGGGTTCTTCGATAAGTTCGCAGAACGGAAATCAAAAAATGAATTTCTGGTTGTAAAAATGACTTTGAAAGTTAAAAACTTTAAACTAAAGTTTTAAACCAAACATTTTAGACTAAAAAGACTTTAAAAGTGAAAAGCGCTGCAAATGTAGCTGATAGAGTCATATTCGAATGTGTTTTCGTTGCATTGTTAGCGAACGCAGCCACTGTGCACGCAGCTTTTCGAAATCCAAAACTTTACTTAAAATATCGCAAAAACATATTCAAATTTTGACTATGTTCTTATGAAACGTGAAATATTAAAATGACCTCGAAGTTTAGTTCTACCGTTAACACATAGACGGCACTCCGCGAGTTTATCGAACAATCTGGTAATCGTTTCGGAGCTCAACGCCTTCCGATCAAAGTTCGCGATGCTCCTCCTGAGCCCTTTCTAAATCTCCGGCGCATTCTGCCCTACTACGTCGTCATTTAAGCATCTTTACTTTCGTGCTTGTTAGGAGACAACTTGGCAGATCATAAAATTCGACGGTGATCGCCGGCGTAGTGTGCTGCCGAAGATATCTCTTCAGGAAAGCGGGTCAAGCGTGGAGCGACTCGTAAACTGGACGTGAATTGCCCTCGGTTTCTCCCCCGGCCGCGAACGTAAGTACGAGTTCCTCGGAACAGTCGATGAACGATGAGATCGATTTCTGAAAGCATCCCGACTAATTATCTTCTACTGCCTGTAAGTAAGGCGGACGTACCTGCGGGGCCCTTCACCGGGCGAGAATTATTATTTCTTGCCAGGAAAACACTGCTTGGCCGGCTCGGCGCAGCCCTGAAGTCACCGGTAATTACATTGACGTAATAAATCATCCTTCGCCGCGTGATCTGGCCCGTGTCTTACCGCGGCGTATATACGAGTTTAATCGGGCGCAAAAGAAGCATCGGGCGGATTTTCCGCCTACCGCGTCCGCTCAGGTCGCCCCTCAGATTTATCGACCTTTCCGGCCGCCTGTAATTTCGCTCATTTTATATCCTACTTTGAGCTTATTTTTCGTCCGCGCAGAGTCCTCGGCGGTTAGCCGATAAGAATCGGCTTTGGCTCCTGGAAAACGTCGCTCGTTAATAAATGACGCTCCCGATGCCGTGCATTTTTCCACGTACTTTATGCTACCCGCCGGGGATAAAGTGTTACTCCCGACTTTGCACGTCGATAAGAATCGAGTGTCCGTGTAATGCTACCTCAGAGGCATTTCGACTCGTACGCCTTTCTACGCATACCTTATTAATCCCTGGCGTACGAATATTCCGTCTCATCGACCACTTGAATTTGCACGCTCATGGCCTTTCCCCCTTTTCTTTACTGCTTTTATTTGAATTGTTTTACCTTTCCTTTTTTTTTTTTTTTGCGATTAACCCTTTGCACTCCTACGTCGACTGTCGCTCGATATCGCATTTTTCTTTATTGACAATTCGCAAGTTTCGTACATCCGAATCCAATAAATCCTCGGCTGTCTTCTGTACCCCTGGTTGTTAGAAAAACGTCTTTCGAACATCCCATCGATGGTTGGACGTATACTTTGTAATAGAATTTTAACAAGAAATTCCAACCAGGGTTCCTGTTCGCAAAACGGATAAAAATATACGGAGTGCAGAGGAATAATAATATCGCTATATATAACCCCGTTTTTCCTCACGGCACAATGGCACGGAGCTGCGGCTCGTCTTAAAAATTCGGCGGATAAAAACCGCGATAAAAATCCCTTCTGGTATCGGGCTTCAATGGTCGTTCTCCGGCGAGTGCATCGATCCGGTTATCGATCCGCCCGGAGACCCGTTTTGAGTGAGACTCGCGGTCAACGACGAGCCATAGTCGGAGGAAACGCGGTAAAAGAAAAGGCAAGGGCAAAGAAAAGAGCCACGTTCCGCACACGTTCCGTGCACACGCCCCGACGGTACACCTATATTACAATCACGGCGGGGAGAGAGGCCGTGAAGAGGTACGGGGGTGAAAGAGAGAGGAGACTCGGGGCAGGTCCGATGGAGTGACGGAGAGAAGGAGAGAAAAATGAGAAAAAGGAGGGAGAGGGAAGACGAGCCCGTAAGCGGGTTACGATCGAGCGTATAATACTCTCGGCGGCATGTCCTACACGTATAGGTACGCGATGCTGTGTACGTCTTATAAATACGAGGCAGTGCGTGGCGCACTCGAGAAGGTGCGTAAGTCCGCATCTGCCCGAGATTCTCACGCGCGACGCATCTGTCTCAAGTTCCCACGAGAGCGGCCGTGGAGAAGCCGTGGTCGGGACGTGCCGTCGAGAAAGTTTCGTCCGGCGTGCGCGTCCCGTGCACGTGGCCGAGGCGTGCCTAGATTCGCCACTGTCTTTCCTGTCTTCCGATCACCTCCCTTCGGATTAGGGAAGGAGCGTACATAGACACCTCCGGCGACTCTTGAATGAAAACGATTCGACGCTTCCCCTATGCCTCCATGCCTGCGCACGCCTCGTCTCTCTTTCAATTCCCTCGTAAGTTATGAACCCTAGCGGATGTAATCTACCGCGGAAGTTGATACAATTATTAACTTATATTGCACTTTCTATTGGATACTACAACCTGGAAAATTGATTTGAATTTTATACAATTATTTTTTTTTTTTTTTTCGAGTCGAATTAGTTTCTAGAAGGCCAGTTTTTTTTCCTCGTCGAAGACTTATTCTCCGATCACTTATCGCGGATATACAGATTTTATGAGTATATCAAATTTCCTGATTTTGTTTCTTCTGATTTAATACACTGTTATAGCGATGAAAATAAGTTTTCGTAAAACATGTGTTTTAGAAAATCCTTATGTGAAATGGAATTTCCGTGAAATTGGACCACGTTTGATACTTCTAAGTATAGCATCGTCTTTGCATCGTGGGATCCGTCTATGCACATGGTTAAGGCGTATCCAGACCTACCACAATATTTCCTTTTCACCGGTTTTACGGTGTCGAATTACCGCAGTAACATACCTAAAATCTTTTTAATTGATATTTCCTTGATTGCTACTGTTTAAGATTAATACGCCACTGATTATAATTAGTCATCCTATTTTAATGATGCTTATGAATATGGAATTACAATACCACGTAAAAGCACATAAAAAATCAGCTGTATCTATCGGCTGCA
This sequence comes from Ampulex compressa, assembly GCA_038496175.1. Taxonomy (NCBI): domain Eukaryota; kingdom Metazoa; phylum Arthropoda; class Insecta; order Hymenoptera; family Ampulicidae; genus Ampulex; species Ampulex compressa. The sequence goes on along the minus strand of JBCFXI010000382.1, from coordinate 27,422 downwards.
GATATAATAATTAAGATATCATTTGTACCGATTAATTGCACGAACCACTTCCACCGTGGGGTTTTTGGCATTCAAGGTTTCATCAGTGGACAACAATTCTTCATCCTCGTCCGCAAGATAAATGCATAATCGTTTCAAGGTACATTTATTTAGATTTTTACGTCAGGAGGGAAGGAGAGAGGTCGATTCTGTGTTTTTGTTTGCTTCCTCGTTGACGTCTTGTCATGTCTACTTCAGATCATGCGGCTTCTTACGACTTCTCGGCCGCTTTATGGTCGTCCACCTTTCTGCTTTGGAGGCTCGACGGAGGGAGAGAAGTTGGGTTGAAAAGGGGGACGTGGCGCCATTACCTTTTTCAAGGGGTTGATTATTTTTACGGCACTGTAGGCCAGTCTACGACTTTATAGTTAACACGACAGTAGTGTCGGGATAATTGCCCGCACTAAATATTCAAGCTTTGCACACGACCAAGAGTTGCACCAGTATACCTCGTCGTTGAAACTTGTCGACGAATTAAGACACGGTGGAATTTTTCACGCCTTTCTTGTGTGAAAATGCTTAACACGTACAATTGTTTTAATCCGTATTGTCTTTGTACGAATTTTGATTAATCACTCTTTAAGCAAAAGTAAACATTTGAGTATATGATAATATAACTATGCAGTGTATCTTTGTCACACTTTTTTGCTTTCCTTTTTGTTTTTCACACATTTCTTACTTTTCACCAACTTTGATAAAGTAAAAATCGATGCGGTTATTGTAACGCCTATTTATACATTTTTTGTAACTCTAGTTGTGTGCGTACACTTTACATGCGTCGTGCACGTTTGTTCTCGAGATTTTCAAACATTTCACGAATTCACCATCGTTTTGAAAGAGAGCGCGTTGTTAATGTGTGTACTTAATAAATATTAATTTTTGTTGGAAATGCCGACAGGATGTTTTTTGAACTGCACCCGAACGTGATTTACCGACTTACGGATATATGTTCAACATTGTAAAATATCGCCGAATAATTTTGTCCGCATACTTTATGAAGATATTTAAAACAACTCCAATTTTGCAGCAAAGGTATGACTCGATATTCGGGGAAATTAAGATCGCTGACAAAGCATGGCGAGGCATCGATGAAATGATTAAGACACGATTGCGACATTCGTCGACGTTTCGCGTATAATAAATGCGTAGAGATCAAAGGCGGCTAACGACAGTATAAGGAAAAGCAGAAAAACACGAGACGGATGTCAGAAATCGTTTTGTAAATTGCAATTTACGATTATCACCACGATAGACGCTTAAGGTTGTTTGCTTTCATTATCCAGTGTGCACGGTTTCGAAGAGTTGCACCTACTGTTCATTGCACTTGATTTCTTTATATTTCATAAACTCGTACTTTGACAGCAAAAATCAGATACATCGACGATTGCTAATTGATCGTCATTTTTCATGAAAGGATATAAAAACTATACTTTTTGCGCTCCCTTATTTATCCGTATAAAAAGTGCCTTTCGAATGGAAATTTTTCACAAACCTAAAATAAGTCACGCTAACGATAGTTTGGCGATACGCTTTATGTAAATATTGCCCAACGATCGAGTGCGAGAAATCGAACAGGCCAGGATGAAAGAAGTCCGGATTTTTATTATAGTTTTTCACGACTGTTCCTGAATGGTTCACGATCGGACCTGAATGCTTGGCGCGCTGCAAAACTTGGCGCGAATTACCACGGTCCACGAGTCGTCTCGAAGAAACGTTCTTTGCTCCTATTTCGGATGGAAATACAATCACCGTTTCTCGTACCGTGAATATTTTTTCTCCGATTGTTACGCTCGCTGAAACTACAACGAATCAATCGTTCGCACGCGAGCCAATGAAATAAATGTCGCGGCGCCGACGCTAAGGAGGGAGGAGAGGGGAAGTGAATGCGCACCGCTATTTTGAATTTATCCGACATTCCTTTTTCCGCGATCACTTCCGCTGCTAGAGCCTGAGTTAAGCGTAGAATGGAGCCAGGGGCGATGATGAAAAACGAGAAAGAGGATCGGCTCGTATCGTACCGGGAATGAGAGAACGAGGGCCTTAAGGAAAGGAACGAACTAGGACAGTCCTCGTCGTAAGTCTGCGACTCTTATGGGTTCTTTGAAACGGCATAAAATATCTTAACTTTTCATTCGTTTTGCGGTATCTCATTGAAACATCGATATCGCCATCTTACGAAGCGTAACATTATTCAAATTGATTCTGGAAATAATCAAGGGCAATAATAATCCAAGTAATGAAAAATTTACACTATGCTAGTAGACATTCAATTTAAGTATTCACATTTCTTTTTTATTAACGATAACATGGATGAAATATGAAATGTTATGAATAATCCGAAAATTAGCGTGCAGAAAAATTTGCATTATACGGGTCGGCGGATGAAACGATAAGATCATGGTGGCAATGCAAATTATCGAATGCGGACAATCTGGCGCGAGTTTAGTCGTTGGGAGAGGAGGGCTGCTCTCGCAGTAAGCCGCTTCGAATTCCAGGTCTGTCCGTAAGAAAGGTGGCACATAAATCTACGGCTCTCGAACGCGTGCAAAAAGGCCGCTCGCTCGTGGCTTCTATCGCCTCTATTCCGTATCGGCGTCCAAGACTAATCGGCGCTCGCGTCACGTGCTGGCCTTCTCAGTTGTGCTGGACTGTACCGGATCACTTTTAAGCTCGATTCACACTGGCAGAACTGTTTGTTTGATTTTCGATATTGACCACTAACACTATTTGACCTAAGATACACTGTTTCAAGATGGGGTTCGAAACTGTAGCACATGCATGGCGTATAAAAGTCGAATGATGGTAAGTAGGTGATATTCAAATCTGAATATTTTGTGTCAAAATGTTTCTATTGGTATCTGTAGACGATCTTTAAGATACTGTGTTATGTTAACACGTTCCCTGTCGAATCCATTTTTGGTTACGTTTGGATTTATTTATAGTTTTCGTTCAAACTGCGTAGGGTAAAACTTCACACGCTATTACAATTTGTTTCTAACGTATTCCTTGAGATTTTTATAATAGGTAAGAAACAATTCTTGTTTCCTATTTCTTTTTGCAAGCAGGATTCCAAATAGCCTGGCGTATACAAGTTACCAATGAAAAGCTCGATTGAAGCTTACCGATGCAGTCTTATGGTTTAAAGAGTGTTAAGAGTTAATTTTAAGTTTAAAGAAAGTTAAGAGTTAATTCTGAGAGACGGTTTCGCTTTAGCAGTGGTAGTACGATCGCTCTGCGAATATTTAATTAAAGGGATGGTAAATACAATTCAGTGGTCCGTATGACAACGTACACATGTGTTAAGACGATACGAATATATCATGCGCTATATAGGTGTGGCCTTCTTTCCTTCTTGATCGGCTTTCACGATTAATTTTTAATATTAGCACATTAAGCGCGTTTTTGCGGATTATCTGAGCGACAGCTAGCCTACCGCTATCCTATCGCTATTCCGAACGTGACTCGGAGTGTAAGCAGCGCGATATGATTCTCGGCTACTTCCAGTTGTGGGTTTGTCTGCGTTCTAATTAATTTTGACCCGAGCAAATATTCGTTCACCGGATATTTTATGCTTAGTCGACAAGCTGATCACCCTTTACTTGAGTTTTCTGTAGAGTAATAAAACTTCTGCTGAGCACTTGCACAGGCATTTCTCACCGTTTACCCAATGCAGTAACAGCGCTGTTCAAAATAATATTTAATCAAAATATACCATTTCACGGAAATGTATAAGGTTTTAAATATTTTCTTGAGCTACTCGTTATTCAGAAACAAACAAATGAGGTGCTCAGGTGGGATAAACGCGGTGAGATTCTGGTGGAATAGCGGTAGGAGAGTGGAAGTTTCAGAGCCGGGGGTTGGCGCGCGGTGTATTAATCCTTTGCGCTCGAAAGGCGACTCTCGGTCGCCACGGCGTTTCACGCAGTAACTCAAGTGGCAAGTGGGTGGAGTTTTTGTACACTTTAGATTTTCTTGAAGTTCCAAGCGATAAGATACCTATACTCAAACCTATACTTCAGAAAAATGCAGTGTAGCTATAATTCAGAAAAAAATGAGTAACAAAGCAGAAGACTGAACGGCTCGAAGATCGAACGACCATTTGGAGTTGCTGCACTACTCGAGTGAAAAAGTTGTCGGACGTAGAGGGTTAAGGCTTTATATGTGTGAACCAACCTTTACCGGACTACGTGGCACAAGTTGGGCACGAGCACGACGCGAGCGAGCGATCGAGGAGGCGGCGAGTCGACCATGTAGCGCCGGAACGGATGCCCGCGAGGCACGGCCTTTCGTCTTGACCTTTCGTTAAGCATCGCTGTTAAGCGCCCGCACCTCGCTATTTAACTCCATTTTACAATTCATCGAACTCCTATGGCTCTCGCGTGGCAGCAGAGTAGGGTCGTAAAGTCCAGGGGGTGAAATACAAACGTGACAAAATCGGCGCACTGCGTTGCAAGTGTTTGCTGCTTTGCTCGCAAATGATCGATGTTCGACTTTTATTTGAGCTTGGGAGTATTGTAATTAGGATACTTGGGCAAATTGTAATTTAGCATAGCTTGTAACTTTAAGGGGTTGTATAAACAAACATTTGCATAGTTTTGTGCATTGAGGCTATTTAAAAAATTGATTTATTATAAGAGGGTTCTAGTGTGAGATATGACATCCGCTTGTTTGGAAATTTCTATAGTGTATATGTTATCGGCAATGTATGAAAAGCTGGTATTCCGTAGAATTCCTAGGCATTGTATATAATATACAGCGTTTTTAGGCGATGTATGAAATATGAGAATTATTGCATACTTTCTCTAAGCATTGTACAGGATGACAAATGCTATTTAGGCAAGTATGAAAAAAGTTACTGATAAAACTATTATTATTAATCATAATTAATTTTGCTTTCTTTCATGATTTATTAACTTCTGGTCATTCTTTTAAAACTTCTGGTTACTTCTGTAGACCATATAGCTTGCCTTTCTATTTTCATGGAGCATAGTAAAAAATTAATTTTTTGTTTTGAACAAATTTAAGTAAAATTGCATATTTTGACATTTTCGAACAAAACGCAAAGTGTAACTGACAAATTCTAAGCCCCAGGAACGCGTTCAAAGTTACGAGTCTTGCCACGTAATATTCGAAACGATTCGAAGATGTATTTCATACTTTGGCGGTTTCTCATTTGGTATTCTATAGAATATCTAGGAAATGTATGAAATATAAATCCTTTTATACATTGTGGGCTACTTTTAGGCATTATATACAATGTCTAGGCATTCTATAGAATGCTGCATTTCAAACTTTGGTAACATATATGCTGATTTGGTATACGCAGATGGGTTAGTTTCCTCGTGCTTTAACATAATCCGTGCGATGTGTACCGTTTATGGTACACATTCAGCTTGATCCTCAGACCACGTGTAATGTAAACGAAAACATACATTTTATGACAAATTTAATTCTGTAAAATATATTTCTATTGAAAGAATGTGGCATTATAAAAAATGCAGGGTAAAAAAAAGTACAAAAATTTGTTATCGTTATATATACGATAATCAATAATTACGTGTAATAGTTGAAATTTGTTTTCCAACCAAAACGAATAAAAAACAAAAAATGTTATCTCCGTATATTTACCTACTCCCACTTTTGTTAAATACTTTATTTCCCACGTTTTTTACCTAACAAATTTGAATATAGCAGGTTCTTTTTACTAATCGAAAAGTTTCGACTTTTACAATCGAACTGATTGCAGCGCCACGTGTACCGAAAGTGGTACACGACGCGATAGCCTCTCTAAACAAGCTAATTACTTATAGACTGAGAAAGTAATGAAATATTGCATGGTAATATATCAGTCTTTAATCAAAACATCGAATGGCCTGAACGACAAGTTGAGCAAAAACGGCTTGACACAGAACGTATTAGCGGGCGAGAGAGTCCTAGATTTCTGGACCTTTCATTGCTTTTTAAATGACGTTATTCTTGCCATTATTTTTTTCTCCAGGTCATCATCGAGAATATCGTAGTTCGTTCACTTTTGCAAGTAGCCGCGCATCATCTTCGGTCGAATCTACTTTTCGAAAGCCACGGTATGGGCACAGCGTTTCTTGTTGACGGATTGACATACTTGATTCCTTTCCAGTGCTCGATCTTAGTTCGGCGAAATAGATTATTCTCAGCTCGAAAGACTTGCAGTCCCTCGGAGTATTTTCGTTGCTGGCGGTATAAAGAATTTATCCGCGATGCAGTCGCGCGTCTGACACGTCCGAATGTTTTCCTTCTGATCGGCACGAGCGTGGCGCAAGTGCGAGCATGAAATAATACGTTAGTCACGAGCCAATTTCATACCGCTCCTCTCTACTTCCGTACAGGTTTTTCATATTAAATTCATCCTTTTGTAAATCAGGTACTTTTATATAAATATTGTATTTTAAAAACTTCAAATAATGTTAATTACATGGTAAAAAATAAAAAATTTTATTATAATTTATACAATTACATAATTACATTATGGAGATGAAGGTACGTATAAAAACTGTGCGAAGATAATTCATTAATTCATTAATAATAATAATTCAAGAAGGACCTTTTATAGACCAGGTTAAATGTACATATGTATATAGTATATGTATATACATATGTACATTTAACCTAATCTATAAACGGTTCTCCTTGAATTATTATTATTGCATTGCTGAATTATGTTCACACAGTTTTCATACCAACCTTCATCTCCATATGAAATTATGTAATTGTATGAATTATAATACATTTTTTTTTTTAATATATATGTAAAAGTACTTGATTTGCAAAAGAATGAATTTCATTTGCGAAGAAATGCATTTCATTTGCAAAAGGGTGAATTCAATATGAAAAACCTATATTCGACCGTATTGGTATCCTTTTCGTCTCAATTTGACGCGGATGTTTGGCAAATGGCACAGCTGTGATGGCTTCCTTTACGTAATTGCTAACAGATTTGAGGTGACTAACTCGTCGTGTCTGTACATCAGAAATGTTCCGGATGGTTTCATTTCAATACGTTTAATTATATCCTGGCATGCGAATTATGTCACGTCCGTCTCCACGTCGGGGGTTTGAGCACAATATGTCTCTTTCTTTAATTAATTTTGACACCGCCCACTAAGGTCATTTGGCCTAGGGCCTACTACTATTTTTAAGGAAGACTTTGAATCACCAGAGCTACGTTATACACAGAAAAAACACATAGAAAAAAGGACAGAGGTGATGGGCAAGATTTGAACTCGAAATGACAATATCTAATACTTTAATCGAGAATACAGTCGAAGGTAGTAAGACACAACTCTTTGAGGCACAGTGAGATACAAAGTCTACAGCCTTTCGTAAAACATGTATGCACAGTAGAATGTCTTTTATCCCACCATCAAATAGTAAATAACTCAAATCACAGCTATTAGGAATACATCTCAACGATTTCAATTTGTCATACTTATTTTTTGTACAAATCAAATTTCTGTCGCACTTCTTTTTTGTCTTAATCCACCATTTACCATCGCCCCTTTTTTGTAACGCTTATTTCTTATCTATTTCTACCTAAGCAGTCGAACCTTCAGATTTTATTATTATATCCCAATGTTATATTGACCGCTATAAAAGTTCCAAACTCGACAAAAATATTTTTCCTACAATTAGCTTACCGTAGAAAACGAATCGATTAGTGCATTTCTAGATTTCCACTTGGCTTTGGCATGTAATGGCTTAAAATCCTACGACCCGGAGAGTTAAGACGTATCCGCGGTTCCATGGAGATAAGCGAAACGCTACGTTCAATACGTGCCGATAGCCGCTCGGAAGTCTCACAGGATAGAAAGTCCCGGCTCGTAGGAAAAAACGTGGCGCTTAAAAGCAAGCGGTCGCTCACGCGAATTTTGCGGTAGCCGCGCCGCTCACCTATACACACGGCAGCACGTGACACGCGTGCGTACAACCTTGGTATATACCTCTCGGTGAGCGCGTGTACGCGGGTATTTATACGGCGATCGGGGCCGTGGGAATAAGCCAGCACCGCGAAGTGTTCTGGCACGAGTTCTGACCGACAAGGACTGTCTTATCCGGCGCCGCTCGCTCGAGCAAAGGACCGAGCGAGACGGGGGATATGGGATGGCGCGAAAGAAGTGGAAGCCGGCCGACGATTCCGCGACACGTGCTTTTCCCCGCGCCATAAATCAAGGAAAGAAATGTCGTCGTGAAAGTCTGGCGCTTATAAAGAAATTAGTCCCTTGCCCCGCGAGAGCCGGACGCTATTGAGGATATTATTCCGAGCGTCTTCCACCTCGCGATTCATGGCCATCCAAAAGGCATAACTCATCGAGTTCAATGGCCACCCGAACCGGTCGTGAAAGGTGATTTAATATCTCTGGATAGAATTTAATCGGCGTCCCGCTGATTGTTTCCTATAAAATGGCCTTTGGTTTTCGCTTTCCAACGGTCGCCTCCAAGACCGGTAGCAAGGATGGTCGTTTCGATCCGAACGTGTTTCGTATTTTAACGTTGAGAAACAAGCTTGAAACGTCGATGAATGAGGCATGATGGGCTGTAGATGGTCAAATTGGCGCCAGTATGGCCTATTAAAAGATCCGTTGTCGGCTTCAAACTAATCAACGATCCTCTTTAAGTATATTTAGTATCGAATGCGGCGATTTAAAATCATACCCGATGTATGTGTTCTTACATCTCGAGATTTAAGAGGCAAGCTTAAAATATCGACAAGCAAAATTAGAAGTTGCGGAATAATTAAGCGATCTTGATACGGATAGGCTGAATTGCAAGTGTAGTTTTGCTGGCTCCAGATGGCGGTGCATGATTTTTATTTTAGTCGATAGACAGGGACAATTTTTTATGGTTGCGAGAGTTGATCGATGCCGGAAGCGTAATTGGCGGTCGATCTGGTCTACCTATAACGGCGGAGGGTCATTTGCATTCACTAGTGTCCCGAGTTGGGGCTATCGGACCGTGTGAAAAGTGTCATTCGTGATTATGCGAGGAGGAAAATGCACCAAAACGCAGTCTTGTTGACTAATATACGTGTCTTTTTGGTGATAAGAAAAGACACCATCGACAGGAATTTACTAGGTTGTTCAACAAGTTCGCAGAACGGAAATCATAAAAGGAATTTATATTTGTAAAAATGACTTTAAAAGTTAAAGACCTTAAACTAAAAAGTTATTAGACTTTAAATTAAAGTTTTAAACTGAAGACTTTAAACGAAAAACACTTTAAAAGTTAAAAAACGCTCCAATTGTTGCTGACAAAGTCGCATTGTTAGCGACTGCGGCACCCACTATACACATAGCTTTATGAAATCCAAAACGTTTTTTAAAATATTGCAACAAAATGTTGAAATTTTGGCTATGTTCTTATGAAACATGAGATATTAAAATGACGTCGAAGTTTTAGTTCTACTGTTGACGAATAGACGGCGCTCCGGGAACTTATTGAACAACCTAGTACTAAGTTATTTAACAATTGAACTGCTTTCGACAATTTATACGCATTGTGTACCTTTTAAGACAAAGAATATGTTGGGAAACTTGTGGAACAAATGTCATCGCTAACTTAAAACCGTTAATGTCTCTGGTATATTGATTTATCAACATACAGGTTGTTCCAAAACAAGGGAGAAATATTTTAAGAGTAGCTTCAGTCCATCAAAAGAACACAAAACTTTGTGTAAGAATATCTCGTATTCGAACTTGTTTTTGTGTTACAACAAATTCGAGTCGGAACAAATGCTACCTATTTGCATTTACAAGAGATGTTCGCTATGAACTCTTTCTCTCTATATACAAGCTTCCGGATGTCCGATAAGTCATTCTCTCGCTGTCTCTATATTTTCAGTCATTGGTCATTTGCATAACATTTGCAAGCTTGTGTATGTACATAAGGAGATTATATTAAACATATCTGGTGAAAGTAAGTAAACGGAGTTTGTGAAAACTCAAATTTGCTCAAAATCAAAAACAACGTTAAATGAGATGTATTTATTTTTGTTTGCATCATCTTTATTTCTCGTTTTGATGTACCGAAGTTACCCATAAAATATTTCCGACTTATCCTGAAACATCGTGTGTATCACGAAGAGCATAATAAAATTGATTTGTTTGATTTTTTGGTTTGATTCGTGCGCAAAATTTGTTTAAATTAGATCAATAGCTCGATACCTGATTAATTTCTTTGGTGCACAGCATATGTTATCGGTGCTAAAAATAGCCAGCGTAATTGATACATTGCGGGTGTGCGTTCTCTTTGCCCGTCACCGTGCTGCGTACTCCTGACTTTGCTATGCTGAGGTGCTATAGAAAGCGACAGCCCCTTTCTCGTGTCGGCACAGGCTGCTCCTAATGCAGGGTTGCGCGAAGGGTTGCCTGCTCCTCAGGATTCTATGGTAGTTGCGCCCAATTCGAATTGTTGTTCACTTGAATTATTTTTTTATGATTAAATGATCCTCTCAATTTATATCCTCTTATATATTTTCATTTTACCTTGAAACTTAAATCATCAACGACACTTTCTGCATCCTTTTTATAAGGATGCCTTAACTGAGCGTAATAGATTATACAAATTTATATACAAACTAGAACTGTGAAAAAGGATTTTCCGTTGTTATATTTTTGTAATACGTTATCAGAAATAAATGGGAATATTTTGTAAATTATAATGTTACCTTTACTAGTAGAATTCTACATATAATATAATTGCGTAGTTATTACTATTATTGCTTTATTATTATCTGATATTAGTTTCACGACGATTCGAGGGTCTTTTTATAAAACCTCTTTTGTTTATTTTAGGTATGATTCGAACCGAACATCCGGCGAAATCCTCACGGGCCACTGGTCGTTAAATAAACACAAAAGTGAATTAACCCTATCTACGGACTATCCCTAAATTATTCACCCTCCGCGTTATTCTATTATCATTCGCTATACGGTCAGTGAACATCGGTGCTATCTTTTGTTATTTTTCGAGTCGGGGGTTGCTGGCCCCTGACACTCATGGAAAATCATGTGAATTCATACAGGCTGCCTACCCTTGTGCGAACATGTGTTTGTCACATATGGACGTCACGTGTGCTCATTTTCTCTCTATACTCTCACAGTATTGAAGGCCAATTTTTTCGACGAACGAACTTCTGTTCCGCGTTCCAGTTACTCTGGCTTCCCCCTACTGCCATAAACTTCCGCAAGTGTTGTCCGATGGATACGACAAAAGATATTTTTCAATAATATTTTAACAATAACAAATGTTTTAAGGAAATAACGATTAATGTCCAATGAGTAATGAGCAATGATATTTTCTATAAAAATATATAGCGCAGTCGAAGAATTTTTTTTAGTCTTTAAGGGGAACTTTCCACCTAAAATCATTCGCACCCCTTCAGAAATCCAGGCAGAAAAATTTTTGACCGATACTTTTGCAGACTTCAATGGAACTGCCGGTCAAAACTTTTCTCTGGTTTGTCTGCGTTCTTCAGGGATTTTTAGAATCGAGGCACATCAGGGGGTTGAAAAGAGTCTTGAGGCTTTTTCAAACCGGTCTCAGGTATGAATAGGTCCTTTTTAAATGCCCGAACCTTTGTCAGAAATTTGGTCGGTTGGGATGCGTTAACGATTTTCGAAGATTGCAGGTGGATTTCTGATGCTATGGTAGAATTTTTCCCAAAGAGGCTCTTTTGTTAAGTATCTCTTTATGGAAATATTTCTTCGATAAAGGTTATACATACTTTCCAAATAATTCTTTAAGTATGTATAAGAGTATATACGCATGATCATGCATACTGTAACATATTACGGCTTAACTGCTAAATTGGGTGGGTAATGGAAGATATCACAAGTTATGTTTTAGCATTCGTAATATTTATTTAAAATTGGAAGACAATAGGAAAGTTTCGCTTGTCGAAACCAACGGCATTAAAGCCAATATCACAATATAGACCTTATTCTAACTTTACGTACGTCTGGTAGGTACAAATATCACAATCGCGATTATCATAGCCGCGATATTGAAAAAAATAGAATATTTTTCTCGGGATTACATCTGACCTCGATACAGTATCTTTCAACGGAAAAAAAAACTCCGCGCTTTTTTTGAGCAATGTTCGGTCAGCGCATTGATCGCAAACTAAAATCTATTTATCACAGTTTCGAAGTAATCTAATCTAGGAGCAGGCTGGCACAACCAGTCTCTTCGTGTCTCTTCGGGGCCATGGCTTCTTCCACGCTTTGATCGTTTACGGAAGCTGCACGTGGGAGTTGCGCCGCCCTCGATCTCCAGAAACTTGAACACATTCGTCCAAGTCGGCCCAGTCTTTTCTCCAAGTGCGCGCCTATCGTCGGATTCCCCGACGATCGGTGAGCTCTCGACTCATGCCTTAAACTTGAGGTAGACGATGTTCCGCAGTATCGTGGTACTCGCTTACGCCACTTGCATCTCCGGCGATTGACGCTGCGAGAAGGCGCGCTCCTTGTAGCACAGGTCACTGTCGGCCAGACTGAGGGTTGTCCAGTAGAAGTCACCGGCATGGGTGTGGGCAAAGTGAACGGGCACGTAGCACTGACCAGGTACAACCGGCACGACGGTCATCTGGCCGTCGAGGCAGACGGTGATAGCAGCACCCTCCTCGGCGTCCTGGAGCTCCGCCAGGAGTCTCCTCTCGAGGGCTTCGTTGGCATTATTCTGATTGTCGACCTCCTCGGTGAAAATCTCCACCTGGGGCATCGCCTTCTGGCCCTTGCCGTACTTGCCCTTGCTGGTCCTCTTCTTGAGCAACCTCAGGATCGGCTTCAGGACATTCTTGACCCTCTTGCCGCTCGATTTGCCGGACATCTTCAGGTTGTAGAGATTGTCGTTGAGCTCGTTCTCGTAATCGAACACGTAGTTCATAGTAGTGGCGGCCATCTTATCTGTCTCTTCTCTCGTCTCTGCTTCGATCCAACTACGGAACTTGGCACTGAACCGGTTTTATCGAGCTGTTCTACGCGAACGAACTCGAAGCACGTAATCGATAACCGGATAAACTTCCGATGGGATCTCGAGGAGTGGATTTCGTTGGCTCAAAGCTGGTGCTTTTGGGTGCTTTTGGTGAACGCTAGTGAGCGAATGATGCTTCCAAGGAGCAACCCCGGGCCTTATATAGGCCTCTGCAGGCAGGACGGGGTGACAGAGTGGGGAGGGCAGGTGCACTCTGGCTGTGGGAACTTGGAGAATTCGGAGCTTCCCACGTCGGGGTCCACGCCGACCATCTGCCGTTCTTCTCCTTCCTCCGCCACCCTCGGACACCCTACGTCTAACCCAACCTACCACCCCGGCGCAAACTTCCTTGCCCACCCTCGCGATCACCCCCTTGCTCGTTGACCTTAAACCCTAGGTGGATCCTTCCTTTCCTCGCCTCTCCGCTTTCCAGAGCTCTGCCCCGTCTTCTTACCTTTCTAGGTCTATGAAAAGGGTGGCCGTGCCGCGAGGGAGGTCGGGGATCGGACCTGTTGCGACACGTTCGAGATCCTCACGCGAGCTTGCGTGAGCTCTGAGGATTTATCAGTACCATTCTGCGTGGATCATTTCTTTTTCCCGCTTAAATGATTAAACGTCATTGATTAACGACAGGATCCTAAGTGATACTTTGATGAAAAGCATCTCTTAATTGTAACCGATGCATAAGATAGGGGATACGCGATGAAGTATGAGTGAAAAAAAAGTGAGTCTGGATCGCTTTATCTTCGACGATGAGTCTCCTTAATGATTTTAAACGTAGTGCGGGCCATCTTTTTCGTTCCTCTCGTCTTCTTAGATCTTGCATCCCTCTCTCATCTTAGGGCGGTGGGACTTGGATGAATAGATCTTTTCAGAGGGAGGACAGGCTCGAACCTGTTGCGACACGTTCGAGCTTGTCACGCAAGTTTGCGTGGTGCTGGACGAATTTATCGTGGCGTCTTCTCCTAATGAACTATTCTGGAAAGCTTTTGCTTGTTTCATCGGTCCGGAGTTGACGTGCACTCTGCGTGTCGTAAATATTTGATGATTATTCAATGGAGTCTAGTTGATCAAAACAATTTAATGGATTGCGCGCGCAAATCATGGCGGCTTTGTCTCTGCTTATCCGTTTGCTTTATTCATCGCAATTATACGTCGATCCGACATTACAGTTCGTCCTGCAGTAATAAGATAGTATGATATGGTTTGACAGTATATGTAATAGGTGAGTTGCGAATTAGCAGTTTGATTATGCAGGAGAGTCTAAGGGCAATGCGACGAATGCAAGGTGTCCATGGTTGTGTGTCTAAGATCAACAGGTTGAGCGAGTGCGCGGATGTCAGTAGGCTGTAGTAATTAAAGCGCGGTAATAATGTTCTCCGGCTCCCTCCATTACCCCACGGTGTTCGAAAGATTTACTGTCGAGCGTCTAGACCCGCCGAGATAGGCACAGCACCCCTCACGGTCATTAAGTGCGCCTCAGACAGGGTTTTTTGTTATCTAAGGACTGGAAGTCCTCTCTGCATCCCCGCAGGCCTCGATGACACCAACACGCACTCCGTGTCGGCGGCAAGAAACCGAAAAAAACATACCTTGCTTTTTTCCCCGTAATTTTTTTCTTCAACCCCCGATAATCGAATCATCGAGTTTTTTTCAGTGCTTTTTTTACAGTCTACCTGTTTGAGGTCCCCGTCAGGTGTATGTTAACGGACCTGCCGATACGTTATGTCCGACTGAATATGTCTAAATATTTTCAGATATTGCCGGGTCGTAATAGGAACCGAATATCGTTCTATTCTCAATTAAAAGTTCTAAATCGAAACACACCTCCGGGCAGATAATAGGCACTTGAGAAAAATTGTTATAATGTTGTTTATATGTTTCATTTAAAGCGTAGATTATTATTCTCACGAAGCTCAAGGTTTTTCGATTCACAGATTCGTGCAGCATACAATATGATCGATGAGTAATTCTTACAGTTTTGCGTTTAAAACTCAATTCTTCGACTTTTTACATCGTTCTTCGAAAAATTCCAAATATAATACTTGAGGTAAAGCCTTAGAAGCGTGCAATACGAGCGCGATTTTTCATCGCTCGCTCTATCCTGATGCTTAGGCGTCGATCGATGCACGGAAACGAATTGCGGTGCTTTTTAAATATTTGTACGCTGCACCTGAGGGCAGACGCGGACCTGTTGAGGTTGAAACGGAGTTTGGGAAGGTCGTGCCGAATCCCGTAGGGCTGCGGATGCACCACCACGAGCGCTTCATGGGGAAGCGCCTGGCAGCTCGTAGGACAGGTACTCCGGGGGTATTTGTTTTCACTTGCATTTGTAAAGTACGGTTGAAAGCAGGTGATGCGAACGTGCCCGTACAACCTGTAGGGAGTATTTACCTGTGGCAGGAATAATTTTACTTTCATGAAGATACGCCATTTCCTGCTTTCGTTTCGCATAGTACACGAAGTCAGTTTCTCACTCATCCTCGCGCCCGGCATCATGGCACGCCTGTTTATCGAGCAGTTACCAAAATTTGAAGACCCAAGGGTGAATATAATAGTGAGTATCGTTCTCTAATTATCTTTTTGCCTCACATATTTCAGGCACTTTTTGTTATAAATTGCTATTCGATCGTTCGAATTTTTGTTACATTTCTGGAACTTACTGTCGTATATCGACTTCTTGATATTTAGAATCTGGCGTAAGTTAGCCAAGACCGTGGAATGTTGCATAGAACACGATCTGTGGAATGTTGTTTCTTAGTTGTAAAAAGATACATAGTTGTGTATATCTTGGTAATTATAAAAAACAAATGGAGCTCATTACTCGACCCTACGCACGTGCAAGAGTATAAGTGGAACTTTAATGGAAATGGAGGAAAAGAGTAATTTGGCACGTTTCCTGTTTATCCCGGGTCCAAACTGGTTTGGAGCCTCATGCGTGATACGCTTATATATTTTGTTGCGATCAGTTAACGATGTTGCTCGTCGACTTACCCGCGTAGCTTTTCCGCATCTCGTAGTCGTCACGATGGAGAAGCGAAATCGTCTAGTTCTTTCGGGGGTTGTATCGCGTTCTGTGGCTATCATAACCGGTTCCTAGTGCCTCCATCGTTGCCTAATCAATTCGAGATGTTCCCGATCGTATTGATTTAGCGGCACAAAGTTGATCGCACGCAACTGCCTCTGGCTGAATTGCTCTCTGCTAAAATCGTCGATCTGCAGTGAATCACTCGTACGCTACGCCCTGATAAAGTTTATGTCTTCGTGCTCAGAGTGGAAGTCTTATTTCCATTAAGTCCACCGAATCTCGTCCGTGCACTTGTATTTCGGTCCTGGAAAACCAGCCTGAATGCTGGGATGCATTACTACATGTTGGACATGTTTGAACAAGATGCAAGGGCGGCTTGCGCTATACGAAGAGATTTATTTGCATTTGATGAAAAATTGGACGTGATAGCCATTATTTAGTGTCTCGAAGACACTTCGTACTAGTTCCCTACCCGATCAGATACTTTCAAATTGATGTGGCTCAGGACTGTTAACCTTTTCTAGCCGAAATAATTATTTTTTAGTAAGAAAATTAAATTTATCTTTTATTAAAATTGAATTTTGAAGAAAAACAATTGAGGGGTACTTGATTAGTAGAAGCAGATTACATGGATGATGCCAAATGGCCAAATTTTATCGAATTTATTTTCATCGATGTTGTTGCTGTTGTTATAATATTCGTTGTTATAATATTTGTATTTACAAGATATATTTAGAATTTTTATCAGACTTAAGTTGTGGTATTAAGGTAAAGCAAATATCATCCCGGGAAACTCGGGTTGGAATCGCGCCTATCACTTCTAATTTTTCCAGGTGATACATATATTGTAGCCAAGATGGTTCGGAACCAACCTTAATACATTCCGTGCCACGTAGGGCGTATACATCGCAAGCTGAATTTTCCATTCGGACTATTTAGAATTAACCTTCAAAACGAAAAATTAAAAAGGAATCGTTTCTTACCAAGTATAAAAATTGCAAGACACACGTTCGAAGCAAATTATAATAGCGTGGCGAGATACACCCTGCATGGCTCGAACGAAAGCAAAAAGTAAGTCCGAAAGTAACGAAAAATCGGTCCAGCGCGGAACGTGTTGAACAGTAAGTCCTAGACCAAACGACCTTAGCAGTCGGTGCCAAAAATGATTGAAAAAAAAAAAAGAAACAGAATATCATCCATGTTTATTTCTTTATACCTAGAGGAAATCCTGTTTCGATTAAACTCGTCGAGACCATACGTCTGCTCCTCAAACGTGAAAAAGGATGCAGGATCGCTGGATCGCAATAATGCGATCAGCGATACCCGATGTTAAAATTCCGCGGATTAATGGACTCGTCCTTACGGCTCTGTGCTGCGAGATGTCAAAACGTATCAGCGGCGGTGTGTCCATCGCCGACGATTTTCGAGCAGCCGGCTCCGCCGTGTCAGGATTCTCGCCAGATATTTCAAAGAAAATAGAACGGTTCGAGGGCCCGCATTTATTTCGCACTTCGCCTGGGATATTAGATTATGCAAATCACGTAGCGGGACGATCGTCTCGCGTCCTATCAGATGGTACGTTCCTCCGCGCAGTGGCGGTTCTGACACTCTGCTCGTTGCCAACATTAGGCGAGCGATACGGTCCGATCTTGATTAAAAAGCCACCATCGGAATCCTACCGGCGAGCCTATCCCTTCACGCCTCGCCGCCCAACCGGAACTGATTTTTGCGATCGCTTAAGTAATAAACCCGAAGCGACTCGTGGATCGGCTCGAACGATCCGGGGGAAAAAATCCAACGATCGCCGCTGGCTCGCATCGCGACAAGCGCGCACGGGGTTGAGAGAAAAACGGCGCCGCTTCTTCGCGCGTTTCTTGTCCGGCATTGTTGGAGATCTGCTGTCGGGGGAAGAAGGTCTGGACGCGAAGAAGGTTTCAGGACGGATAATCCGTCGCGTCGAGGACGCGCTATCTACGAAGCGTACGAGCCACGATTCCCTTCAAAACTGTTTGACGGGCCGCTCTTTATGTTTGCTTTGTACTCTTTTCTCGCAAACCTCCAGTCCTATCGTGCGTATAAAGAACCTCCTTCGTTCGAAAGTTTCACTTGAAAACGACCGAAGGTTGGCTCAACAATCCGGAACGTCGGGATAATTTCTTCGATGACACTTTTAATATCCTTCGCGTATTCCCGGAGCTTTGATCCGCGGAATACAGGGTGCGCGGAGAATATATACATTTCAACGCGTGGATTAATAACTTCGTCAGGCGCACGATTATTTTTGACACTGGGTAGCACACGACTTACTTCTTGCTTGGAGTCGCAGCAGCCAAGGTATGAGATAAAAGATCTGATCCGATGAAAGAATGGTAAATATAATGAATAATAAAATAATGATCCGATAAATGATAAAAGATCTGATCCGATCATCGGATAAAGGAAGAAGAAATGCTCGAGAAAAAGCGGTCTGTCCTGCGGCTTTTCTCCATTTGAATGACGCAGAGCGCTCGTAAATCTCCTCTTCGTATTTCCCCTTAATTTCGCCTCTTTACTCGCCCGTTTTCATTAGCATATAAATAATGCGGGAACGGTATGCCATCAGCATTTTCGCGATTGCTCTTATGCAGCACCGACGGTGCGCCATCCAGGAGGGGTTGCCGCCACGTAGCAAGGGGAAGAGAGGAGAGAGCGCTCGCTTAAAACAGTAGTGGTGACCCCCGGGGCTGCACAGGTTCAAACAAGAAGTCCCTTCTGACGTCACTGGCAGGTGCACGAAGCAAACCATCCTTGTCTCTCGGTCGTTTCTCGCTTTCACCGATTCTCCGGCTCTCTCTCTCTCTCCAAACCTCCTTCCCTCCTGACCTCGCCGAGCTCGCACTCTTGCGTGTAATCGTACTGATTTCATGATCGAGATACCGGGTTTCTCCCGGCTTGGTACGGATTTTGTTATCTCTGTACTTCACGTACGAAGTTCGAATGGTTGAAGGACCGACATGTTTCGTGGTTTTGCGTTTTTTTTAGTACTGTTCTACGGTGGATAAGACTATATTATAAGTAATAATTCATTATATGCTAAAGACAAGTGTAAATGCATAACAAATGCATTCACTAATTCATTTCTTACAATAAGCTAATTAGAGAATAAATATTTCTTTTGTGTTTGCAACTTTTATAGCAGTCAATACAACATTTAGGTACAACAATTAAGATAAAAAGTTTTATTGCTTGAGTGGAAATAAATAACAAAGAAGTGTCACAAAAAAGGGATAATAGTAAATAGTGGGTTAATGTTGATTTGTATCATTTTTACTACAGACGACCGCAGTTGTAAAATTTAGAACCTATTGTTTAAAGTGGATCGCTAACTATGCTGGCCTAAATTGTGGATGTTGAATGGCAATATTAAATGTGATAGGTGGTATTTGAATCAGTGTAGTGTTTTGTAAGATGCAATGCGAAATCGATAAATACTATAATTTTTTGTTGTGTTACCTCTTTATTGTACAATATTATACTGGCGACATTACAATGTTTTATTTCTAGACTTAGTGGCCGTGATGTTATCTCGAAGAATGATATTTGGGTATCGTGTTGCGTTGAAAAAGTTGGTAATGTACTGAGAAATCGTGTAATTAAAGCACGTCGTCGGTCTTACGATTTTATCGAATAATTCTTTTTCTTTGGGTTCGCTCAATTACGTGCGTAATCGTGCTGGTCGCAAAATCGAGGTATCTCGAGCTCTTTGTGGTCACCAGAGATTCGATCATCTGCACTTATGTGTCGTAGAGGGACGAGGAGAGTAACGACGAGAGAAGCTCTCTCATATTACGCCCTTCGAATTCAAAGCAAATTCGAATCGTTCAAAGCATCGATCGAATCTTGATAGGTTCTTTATATTTCGCTGACAGTGCACTTTTATAGAGCTCAACAGTTTGCTGGGATAAAATCGATACTGATCCCCCTGATAAACATAGTGATATTAGGGACATGTTTTTTTTCCTGCTACCATCGAACAGACAGCGGAGTTTAAAAAAAAATTATATCGAATTCTGTTATACAAAACTGGTACCATAGTTATTACATATCTCTTAGAGTATATAGTACATTTACATTCTACACGCTGTATACTGGCGAAAAGGAAAGAATACGAGATGCAGGCACTTCCCCTCTCCTACGTGTACAGACTCTTTTGTTAGTTAATTAGTTTTGTCTCTATGAGCACCATGCACCACACGTAAATATCTTATTAATCAACCATCCCTCTCCTGTTCGTAGTCCTCGTATTATCACTCCAATTTATTCCAAGTTATTCCCCAATCCTACCAATATCATTAAATCCATTCTCTATATCGACATAGATGTTTTCATCTTTTTTACCCGAGTCGATCGCAGAGATACTCTTGGTCGATCAAGAAAGCAGCTTGCAGTTGCTCATGAAGACGTGGCTGGCAGAACTCAGCCTCGACAAATGTTTGCGAATGGTAGATATTTCTCCTCTATCGGGGCGGGTAGACTCTTACGGCTGTTTGCTCAGGGCTTCGGCCAAAGCCATACCCATAGACCGTTTTATCTCTCTCTCGAAGGAACGGAGGAGTCGATTCTGCGGACGAAAATCGTCACGGCAACGAGCCATACCCGACAATTAACTACAGCGAGAAGACGAAACCGGCGATGGGGAAAAAAAGGAAGGACGAAGGGCGATGGGGGAAGCGCTCATTTCGGCCCCGAGCGAAAAATAGTCCACTGACTACCGTATTCGTTTTTTGTTTCTCGCTTCTACAGCGCTGGTAATCGTTTTCGGCAGGTAGGCACCGGTTCCAGATAGAGATCTTCGTAATTGGAATTTTATCTCCTCCACGGTGGACCCCGCTCCCCTGCGTCCGCGGTGCCCCAACGGGGTGAATTTATAGTAGGCCCGGACTATTACGCTTTTTTCCTGCTTATTAAATATTTTTTAGGGGGTGCCGCTCCGGCGTCGATACGAATTTCGGTTATTAGGGCGGCACCGTATGTAATCGGGCCGAATTACTTCTAGAATTACGGGCCCGAGGTTCTAACGAGCTTGCTCCGAAGGCCTCCATCCTGGGCATTCCGAAAAACTTCCCCGCAACCGTCCGTCACGCAACGTTTCACGCCCCCATTATCGAATTCATAGCTCCGTTTTTCCACGTGAATCACGGTTGGAGAAACTGGCGCACTACGGTGCGATTGATAGAAGTTCCACGTAGGGAGCTGAATTGGGACGAAGTTGGCTCAACCGTTTGTGGATTTGCGTGTAGGGGAGAGTTGCCTAATGGGTACTGATCACCAAAATCGTACCCTGCTCGTTTTTTTGGTAATCGTTTAATGCTTGCGACTTTTAGTAGTAAAAATATAAAGGGTGTATGGAGTCGGTAATATAAAAGGGAACTCGTGTTATCTCGAATGATTTTGCGTTAACTCGTAGAAGTCGAAAGATTTCAAGGAAGTTTGACGTAAATTTTGGGTAATTATTTTAAGACAAATTTCGATTAAATACTATGATTGATTAATTGTGTTTTCTTTCTAATATAGGTGATATACCATTTTTCTAGTGAGTTTATGATAGAATTTATGATTTTTGGGTTCGATAAATAATATATCGGTTCGCTTAGTTTTCTAAATCGTAACGCGATTGAAACTCTTAAATCGTATTGGTACGATTTAAGAAATCACCCTGAAATTTTATCTAAGTTTTAATTTATTAAAGTTTAAACTTACTATATTTTTATTTATGATTTTTCAAACATGGGTGAAAGCAAATATGGGCTTTGAACGCAGGAGCGTTAAAAGAAAAAAAAAATATACTATTGTTCAAAATGTATGTAATATTTTTAATTTTTAATGTTTTCTTAGAGTTTATTATTTCAATTTGTTACATTTCACAATTCTTATCAAAATTATTATGTTTATTCGTTTTGATACTGTTGCGCTTCGATGTAATAACAAAAATTAATGATATGCTTTCAAAACAAAATTTATTATCAAATAAGGTAGGTACGATTTTGGAAGACATGACAATAATATATTCCTTATTGTTTCAGACAAATCACTGCCATTTAATACCAGAAACCATTGCATGCCTTTCTACGCCTGAAACCGGGTAAGTTTCTATAATACATTGTCCGAAAACCATAACATAAGTATTCGTGGAGAATCATAACATATCCCCATATGTCCATTTTCGTAGCCGTATTTAATTCTTTCCTATAAGATATATGCACATATAATATAGCACTCGTTATCATCGAAGAAAACAAAGAGATCTCCATAGTTTACATATGCAGGGATAATGAAAATATTTCGACAAAAGTACAAGTAGTTTAAATCTTGAGCAGCATATGCTTTTTTGCTATACAACATCGGATGTGGAATAACAGGAATATTTGTTGCCTGGAAAAATCAGAGGGTGAACTCAAGTTTCGGCAGAATATAGTGATCTTCGAAGGGACATTGGCGAGGTCCGTTTTTCAGGAAGTAAGATTTTTTCGCCCCCGTCGCCCTCGCGGATAAGTCCCTCGCCTCCACTGTCCATCGTCGAAAACCACACGGAATCCTTTGTCCGTTAGAGCGGTCCGGGGAATTTTTCGAGGGCACAATAATAACGGCCGCCCATACAGCGCCGACGCGGACCCTTTCGATTCCTTTCAAAGCTCCGTGGGGCACCGGAGAAAGGGGGATGCAATATTATTCAAAATCACGAAAATCTCCGGTGGAATTTCGTTATTTTCGGGGCCATTCAAACTCGTAGATGCATATCTTACATCGTTGAATGGGGCGCCGTACGGGGTAAGCACTGTTTGTTCGTATTTCCCCTTTGCACACCCTCCCACGTACCGATTGGGGTTTCGAAGGAGTGAAATCCAGGTAGAAGGGTCAAATCCACACAAAGGGCACACGTGCACGGCCGGACAAGTGTGTGTAGATGTGCGGATGTGTAAGGGGTCCGCCTTTGGACGCAATCATAAAAGGGACAGTTCGATCGGGCGGACCGTATCGAACGAGTAACGTTGAAAGAGATTCGAACATGTGCTCTTCAAGGGTTGCTCGATTTAGCGTCTTTCCCCGGAAAACCTGCTAAACTACGAGGATGTCACTGGATGTGGAAAAATATACTTTTCGCAGCTGCCCGAGCATGTGCAGCCTTTCATCGTGAATTTCGATGAAAAAGGCCAGGTGCGATTTTCTTTCTCGTTGGATTATTAAAAACGAAATGCGGAATACGTATATATCGATACTATCCGTTTTATTTTTCGTTCACCGACTTTAAGGTCTCTGTTTTAGTGCACTTGTTACCGGATAACGTTTTGCTTCACGATCCTTTTGTCGCCTGGCTCAACCCTTTCGCAGGTGAATTTTTTCGCCCAGAAAACTCTTTCCCCATTGTTCGGCAGTTTCCGCTAACCCTTTCGGCCGTGATCCACGAAGCAGGTAAAAGGGTTAGGATTCTGGGTCATAGCATTGTGGCTTACCATCGGGCTAGACCGATTAACGGTACCCTAAAACTTAATTTTGTGTATCCCGTACGCGAAAATAAAAAAACTTATCTGGATACGGATCGAAAGCGGTTCCATAAGGAATTCGATCTATATCTTATATCGTTTGGGACACTCCTTTTATCTTTACTTCAAACACGCTTTGAAAAATACATTCTTATCGCGATAAAATGTAGTCTGTATAAGAAGTCGTATTTTGGATACATAATGTTCACGTGTAGAATAGGATGGTCATCTCGATTTTTATTTCTTGAATATTAATCTAATTAATTGTCCAACTCAGTGTAGGTTTGCTTTTACCAGGGTAAAGTATCGTAACATTACGTTATTTGTAGTATAAATTGGGAAATTATTTATTTGGCAGTATTGGAGAATATCTGTCTGTTGGCTCGGATTTGTGGGTTAAGTATCTTAGTAGGGAACTCCCAATCTCTGATGATTTCTGACATTCTAACACAAGGAACGGTGAATATCGGGCAGCTTCTCGCACACTTTAGCCAATTCTCCGTTTGATCTTTTGGAGTTAGAGTTCAGTCTACAAAAATTAAATACTTTTGGTCACGGTTGTGTAGCTCAATAAACAAATTAAGGAAATAATAAATTAATTGAATTATAATATTCGGGGGAAGTTAATAAGAAATAAGATGGTGAGAAACCAAGTAGGGGACAAGGCGAAGAAACAAGAATTAAAAAATATAATAAAAAATATTTATGGGTTGAGGTCTATATTCAATAGTGTCACCATTATAAGATAAAAGGACGTAGACAAAATATATGCGCGTTGAAAGTCGAACTCACTACAGAAACGGCGAAGAATATAGCGCCGTTTAAGCGGTAGCGTGCAAGTTCAGACACGTTTCCATTTTCTTCTCTCGAAAAGGCTATTTTTCGCGGAGGATTACGTAAACTCCGAAAGGTTCCATTTCGAATCGACCTGCTTTTCGACGGCGCTTCGTCTGACCTGCCAGTAGCATTGAATTGGTCTCGGTCGAATTCTCCGCGTAGCCGAAGAAATCGGAACGTGTTCGAACTTGTTCCACGGCGAGCATAGATCATGGTTCACGGCCCGTCTTGTACGAAAGGAAAAAGATCCTGCCGGATGCAGGGTTTGCCAGGACCTTCCGCGTCGTTTCAAAAGCAAATCTAACGCGGGTGGGTATAGTCTTGGGGGTTTCGTGAAAAAAAGTTCTGAAAGGACGGATCGTAACTCGCTCGATCGATGCTACGACACGTACAGCCTTCAATGGCGAATTTTTACGTAGTTTGATACGCTATGAAAAACGGAACATGCTTCCATCCGGCGCTGAATGTATCTCCGAACGAATCGTAAACGTCGAAGGAACTTATTATCTTTAAAATAGAAGTGAAAGAATGAGTTGTAAAAAATTGCAGAGATTCCCTATATCGAAATATACCGTTCAGAAATTTGATGGGATAATATTTGGAGGCCCCGCGATACAGGATTGTGTAATTATTGAAACGTTCATTGGTTTTGAGTATACGTACTGTCGAGTTCACAAACGAGGACGAAGTCAATACTAAAATTCCCAGTGAATTCGATAAACCCGAGGGTCAATATAAATCTGTATACCTTTGCGTCGGTTTAGGAATCCCAATATCAAACACGAGTGAATACGTGAAATCGCGAAATCCATCCATTACCCTCGAGGTCTCTTTCTCAGCTCACCTTAACGTAAGTCTGCTTCGTGTAAGATAGATAAACTCGAGAGCCAACAAGGAATCCAACACGTAGGATCCCAATATCAAACATTGCACAGTACACCGAGCTCGAGGGCCTTGGCAAACGCGTTCGAGTACTATGACTATTTTCTACCCTTCGTCCGCGACTCCAGATCGTGGCACCTATCGTTACCGGCCAGGATCGGATGAAAAATCTTTCGTGCGCGTCTAACCCAGCCTCCGACCAAAGATCCGTTTCCATTTACGAGTTTCCATTATGATCCTAAGCAAACAGACCCGCACTGCGAGTCCTGCACCTATGTAAACATGGCGGAACTCACGACGATCCATCGATCCAAGATCCAGGCTCGGTAAAAAAAAAAGGGAATAGCTCTAAAAGGAATCTACGGGGGAGGCAAGTTGGCCAGGGGGAGGTGAGCGACGCATTGAGACTCGCAGGAGCGTGAATCTGCCTCTGGGGCTTGGATCCATTCTTAAAGGATTATCGTTATAAATTATACATTTCCCCTATTCCCTTTTGCCGCTCTCCCGCGCCGTTGGATGACCGGTAGCGGCTTAGAGATTTCTATCGTTGGATTAGCGCGGACCGTGTCATCGTGGTATCCTGTCTATTCGATTTCGTCCTTCATCCCGAGGACGAAGAATGCCCTCCTCGGTGAACTCCTTTGCGCGAAGCGCTCTTCTTCTTCTCCTTTTTCTTTTCTACCTATTTTCATTTTTTTCTTTTCATCTTCCTCTGTCGCGGGATTATTCGCGCGAAATGTATTCTCATACTTTTGTAGGAAAATTTTATCTGCCCACTGCTTTTAGGAATTCCTTTTTTAATCCGATGATTTCGATCGATCAGATCCATGCAGCCGTACGTTTCAGATTGATTGTTTTTAATGTTTATATTTAAGAAGAATTTATATTATAATTTTTATAAATATTATTTAAAGTATTTGGATATTACTTACTCTGTGATTTGTACCAGTGCTTGCTCGCTTTGTATTCGACATGAATCGTGTAAAAGGGTCAAATAGTTTTTCAAGATGGATTTGGTGTAAAACATATTTCTCTAATATATGGTAGAATATAAAGGACACGATTCAGATTCCATTAATATAAATTCCATACTATGTCATAGTAGATGATTTTTCTAACAAGTATGTGTTATACATTAAAATCATCGCGCAACGATGTCGATGCATACCGTGAACTGTACATGCTCCTGTACACGCGTGCAAATTAATCTGCATGCCTCGAACAACCAGGTGTTTTAGAATTCTCAATCACCGATTTTCCTGCGTTTCCTCGCCTACGAGTCGATTTTTCACAATTTATGGTGGGAAGGAAATCTTTGGAGTGTCGGGCCCACAAAACGCCCGATACAGCCTCTTCGTCGATTCTGCCCACGATTCTCGCCTTGGTAAGATTCCGCCCAAGCGCCCCCTCCGCCCACAATGCGGGCGGACGATTATTTCAAAGCGGCCCCAAAATCGTATTCCCCTTTTCACTCCCAACGTCAATCGCGGCGCGCAACATCCGTGTTCTGCAACAACAATGACTTTCTGCAAGAGCAAAACGCCGAATCGCTACGATACTACGAGCTCCCTTTTCTTTCCTGGGCACGAAGAAGAAGCTTGATGGGTCTTTCTGGGCCTCCGATCTTTTCTCGGACACGAAAGGCCCTGTGGGCGGAGCGGCCGACCGAGAAAGGAGCTCGTTTCGGGCCCACTAGGACCCAGGAGGTTTGGGTCCAGCTAGGACCCTGGAACGAGGAACTTTCAAAGGGGCTGAAATTGAACACGTGCAAGGGTGAGTCAGAGAAGGAGTATGAGAGAAAGAAAGGGGCGGACGGGGAGGGGAGCGAGGATTCTGGGTGTGATAAAGTGCAGGGGGGAATCTGTGGAAGACTACGAGGGTTTCTCGAAGATTTCCACGTCAGATAGCAATGCCATTTCAGGGCTGCACTCTTGTTCTTTGCATGGAAATATACTTACATTAGAATATTTAAGTTTCCTGATATTCGTAACTTTTTTACAGAAAAACCGGGCTTAATGGATTTGTTTGATAAAATATTCTGGATAAAATATTCTTTTTTATAACAGTTAACGTATATAATAATTGGCTGTATAGTAATATTTTAATAAGCG
>JBCFXI010000381.1:99775-179043 GCA_038496175.1 Ampulex compressa | reverse complement strand
AAGGTGTTGGACCAGAATGGCCAATATATAATTTAATAAAATATTTATTCATTATACGAAAACTGTCTTTCATGTTCCCCAAAAAACGAAATGACTTTCCGAACAACCCAATAGTATTTACGAATTATCTGCCCACAGTTTTCATAAATACCTTCATCGCCATATGTAATTATGTAATTGTATGAATTATAATAACATTTTTTTATTCCTTACTAAGTCTTTAACATTATTCGATGTTTCTGAAATACATTATACATGTAAAAGTACTTGATTTGCAAAAGGGTGAATTTAATTTGAAGAACCTGTACAGGGGCCCACCGTATGGTACCGATTTAGATCATTTCATAGATTAAACGTTGTAACAAGTACAAGGAGAGTAGATAAGCCCTTTTGATAACGCAGACTTTTGATGCAACTGCGTGGTGCATCTTATAGATATCGCGATATCTCGTTTATGACTCTTATATAAACACATTTATTGTCAATTGCGATAGTGCAAGCTCGTAAACGCGTATCGGTGCGCCAGCTGCTGCCATTTGCATCGAGTGCACAGTAACCCAACCTTACTTTCGACAAACGGAAAAGAACGAGGATTATGTGGTTCCATGGAATAGGTTGTAAATTTGTATCAATCACCACCGCGTGGAATCGTACGTTCGCAAATTGCATGTTCAGGAAATTTATGGTGAGGCCTTCGCATTGCGCACGTGATGGCGTCGATTTTCGAAGGGCACCGCACCCATCGACAGACGTCAGTTGGGTGTGATGTGAATAATAATGGCCTCTCTAGCACCATAGGCGATGCTTAAGACCTCCGGTAGAGCCGCGTATATGCAACTTACGTGTGCACCTCCGGTTATAAAAGGCATCGGCCAACGACGTCAGTCGCGATATTAATTACCGATCGACGAAAGATTTCGCACCCTACCTACAGAGGTGATCGTCCAACACAGTCGCAGACTTTCCATTCCTTAAAATATTATAACGTTTGTTTCGTTCCATTGACTAGTGAATGTGCTTAGTTTATATGTTTAACCTTTTCCACTCGTATGTCGCTGTGTATTTGCCAAACAACTCCGGCATTCAACTCGTATGTCGCAAAAACTTGAAATTCGAATATTGTCTATGGAGTGAGATCTCTTTTTGTATTATTGTTATTTATTGTATTATATAGGTATTATAGACATTAGATGGGCTATAATCAGTGTTTAAAATCTAAAGAAAAACCATTAATTTGATGAATTGAAATATAACGTTTAAAATTCATATACTAGGATATAAACTTTTGATAATTACTATTATTATAGGATAAAACATGGTCTTATCGAGCAGGTTTTTTGGGTATCAATTTTCCGGGAGAAGAAACAAATCGCTATTTTTTTTTTACTTTCACGCTTTTAAATATATGTTATCCGTTATATAAGCTTTACGTCAAATAAACTTGAAATTAATTCCGTGCTAGCGCTACTCTACGTCAAAAACGAAACGGGTGGACTGGATTAAATCGTCAAATGTACGTTAAAAGAAAATGATCACCGATGTAAATGTAACTATTGAAAAGTTAATCTATTTTACAAGATAGGGCACATATAGATATAATTTTATACCGGCATAATAAGGGAATTTTCTAAAATAGTGAATAAAATTTAAACTCACCACTTTACAACTATAAAATCAATTATTTATTAATCGAGTACGAACTGTATCCAATCTTCCGATCAATAAACAAGCACCCTTTGCAATTCACTTGGAGGCTTTATATCGACGAGCTAAGCTTCTAGACTCAAGGGTTAAATCTTAGTCTTAGATCTTAAAATTATGTAAGCGATCGTGAAAAGAATTCTATGCACCGTGTGGCTAGACCGGAAATCAAACCCGGGAACTTCCGGTCCATCCACTCGATAGCCGGATTTTTTTTCAGGAGCGCCTACACGTTTTTAATAATCCCAAATTACAGCACAGACCAAAGTGATAAACATGTTTTCATAAATCAAATCAATTTTAAATCATGATCAAGCAAATTCAAAACAAAAATCAAGTTTCGTATAAAATTTATTATTAGACAATAATAATACACACGATTAATTCATATAAGTAGCAGTCTATCAACTCAAATTTCGACCTTAGCTTGATCATAGAAAATTTTCGGTTGTAGCTCAGGAAAAAAATGTACTATTCCTACCAGCCATTTTCCACACAGATGTAAGTATACTAAATATATCCTTACAGAAAAAGAGGACGAAGGAAAAATGTCGATCGATTAATTTATCGATCCGTACGCTGCGAGGAAATCATGAAAAATCTCAGAAGTGACCGCGCCTCATAGTTCTAAAATATTTCAAAGAAATCACTAACCGGTCATTTGACCGGTCGTGGTAGGTATAGTGTTAAGTCTCCGCGTTCGAACCACTCATAATAAATGTATCATTTAACTATAATTAATACAACCAGCTTTTCCCCATAATTCTTATTACACTCACACCCACTTATCTCACCAAATCATTAATCTTAAGTCTTTTATCATTGTACCTTGATAAGGACTCCACATATCGAGTCGAAACATCCCTTTTATCAATAAAAGTATCGCTTTGCTCCTGAACCGAATAAACATTCTTCCATTAAAATATATTATTATTCAATACATTACGTTTGGTTTCTTTCCATCTTCTGTATACGCATCTCGAAGTAGCTAAATCCATCAGGTAGCCAAACTCACCCCTGCCCTCGATACGCGACGGGGACAGCGGTGGCCAGGGAAAGCGCGGAGGCACACTCGCGGAAAAAAAGGCAGTGCCCGTTTATCGCGGAACGCGCACCCGGCATTCTGGAGTAAGTAGATAATTCCGGCACACAGCTCTCGGCACCGATGGCGACTGAGGCAGGAGGGATGGGAATGTCGCCGGCGACGTTTCGCTATGTAGAAATTACACGGGCATGGGAACGATAATCGTCGCTAATACGGCCCTCGCACACGGGTCTGGGGCCTTATTTATAGGCCCCCCTCTCGTCACTCATCGAGTGACCCCGTACGCAATGCAGCAGCTGATTTCTCCACGGATTTCACGGAACTGTCTGCCCGCCGTGTCGCATTCATTAACTTCGACAGCCATACGAGTGCGATTGTTTAATTTTACGATGTGGAGGTGATTAATCGCGGAGGAGAACTCGATGGGAATATTGTTTGAAAGAAAAGCACCCGCATGAGCGAGGCGCTTTTCCATTACATTGGAATAATAAACATCGATTGATCGTATATTGGGGATATTTTATACGGCAGTATTAAACAGAATCTCTTTAGCGCGGGAAGTACTAAATCGGTAAGAATACTGATAATATTAATTTATTGCCATTTATTTTGACACATTTGTTTTTTTTTGTAAGCTATTATTTACCATTGTCTCTTTTTCGGGACGCTTGTTTTCCTATTTATTTTTACTTAAGCAATGGAACTTTTAGTTTTGATTGTTGTACGTAAATGTTGTACTAAGTGCTATAAAAGTTACAAACTTGATAAAAATATTTTATCTCTAACCAGCTTACTGTAGGAATTTAATTAATTAGTGCATTTATTAGATTTGCACTTGGCCTTGGCATATAATGAGTTAAATACCTACACACTGTTCCATGCATGTGGCTACTCATGTTAATATTAAAAAACCCATACCCAAAACTTTAGTGAATTTATAAGAACTCAACGTGAAAGATTCAGATAGAAATCGCCGGAATTGAATTAAACCAGATACTTTAACTCCATCGTGAACCTTCTACTGGTACTTAACTATTATTGGAACTAGGATTAAAGACTAGCTCGCCGAGAACTGGTCAGCTTACAACCCGAAAATTTCGGTGGATCCTCTCACCGGCGATGGATTTACGAGGCTTCCCCCGTTCCTTCGTTTTTTCCTACTCGCTCGCTCAATCTTCTCGTCCGGCACACCGCAATGGTGCGTGATGAGCATACGCACATGCGGTGGGATTCGCGAAGTGCGTGCATGCGGGCAAGCGCAGCGTATATAAAGATAGATAAGAGCGGCCGTACATCATAGAGGCCGCCATGGAGCGGGGTGAAAAAAGGGCCGAGGACTCCAGGAAGAGAAGAGATCTTCGCGCTACATTGGTAAATCCAGTCTCTCGCGATGTATTTCATTGCAAAGCCCATCTACGTGGGAGTGCAGTTTCCCGTGGAACGCAGGGACGCATCGACATAACGAGGGTGGTCTGCGAATCGAACATTCCGCGTGAAAATCGGGATCTCATTCGAGCGTATCGCCAGGAAGTCGCGTTGATCACGATCAGTTTGACGAATAATCCTGTTTCTAGTAGTATCCTAGAGACCGTTAATATCTCGCGTCGAAAATAATCCACTGCGAATCGAGTTTTTTTTGCATATAAACTGTTTACGAGGTAAGTGCATTAACTACAATTTCAGAGTTTTTTAAAATTTTAGTGCGAAGGTACTTGATTGATGCTTAACTTATTATGTGCCAGAGCTAAGTGCAAATCGCAGAAATGCACTAATTAATTCATTTCCTACAGTAAGCTAATTTTGGAACAAATGTTTTTATTGAGTTTTTAACTTTGATAGCAGTCGGTATAATGTTTGGATACAAAAATCAAAACTAAAAGTTCCACTGCTTAGGTGGAAATAAATAAAGAACAAGCGTCCCAAAAAAGGGACAATGATAAATAATGGATTCAGCTTTTATATTTCAAATAAATTTCTTTAATAATTAAATTAACACTACTAATTAACAACAATTTTGTGGCGGTTGAATGTTTAATGATTTTCTATAGAAACTAATAAAATTTACTACATACTTCAAAATAAGTCGTTGTAATAATGGAATTCATCCTTTTATTTAGACAATTAATTTCACGATGCAATCCTGTTTACGTCTTAAAATAAAATTTAAAACACAATGTATATAACTTTACCAATTTTCTTCATTAACTTTATCAACTTTGTCAATTATATTATACCTTGTGGAGTTAATTAATCTAGCGAATATAAATATATCTTCGAGCAAACCGATATTTAAAATATTCTTCCATAAAGGATAAGCGCAAGAAATTTGATCCTAAAACCTGGCTTATATCTATCAGGTGTTCCCGTTTCTACATTAAATCCTGACACGGTGTTTTAGTTTCTCTTGGTGCAAATTCAGTATCGAAAACAATGATGCGTATTTTTATTCGGCATTTAACTGCATTACTTAATTAAAGGTATAAACCGAATCACGAAACTGTAACTGATTTGATTCAGCCATGAAAACCCGGTACGTCACAGAGACGCCAGGAGTAAGGCCGGAATTCGTTTGTTTTCAGTTCCTGAAATAGAAGGCAGGGTCTTCTGGGAATACACGTCTGTAATTTCTCACGCGATCCTTTCATCTATTCGAAACTAAGGTCTCAGGATATTCAAACATTTCTTAGAGATGGCCCCCGAATTTGGAAGAACCACAGATTGTAAGTGATGCGCAACTGGTCACTACGAATTATCATTATGATAGTACTATTTATTCTGTAGCTAAAAGAAAATTCTGTGCAAAGTGAAAGGTTCGTGGCGCGTACATGCATTTTCCTTTGTTCAAATCCAGCGTCTGGGGAGCTAGTAATCGAGGAAATTGGATCAAAGAACAGCGACAAACAGCAAAGTGACCTACTTACCAAAATAGGTCCGCCATCCCTCATCGATGCTGACACCGTCGCACCAAACCATTGAAGCGTTTTATTGTCGATCTGGCTCAAGCCTCCTGTCACAGCCGAATTTTTAACGTGGTTGTGTCCTGCAAACGGAAAAATTTGTTTACTTATCATTTCTATATTAGTGATAACGCATAAAAAATATTTCTCGTTGCAAGCTAAAACTATTAATCCTATTCAGCTGACATCTATTTAAAAAATACAGATTTATCTTGAAGAAAAACTGGCCCTTGCGAGAAGCAATTTTAATTGCAGTTTGCAAGGACCACTTTTTTTAAGATATATATAATTTCGAGCAAAAAGTCATTAGGAGTAATATCTAATACAAATTTATTTTATATATAAATCCCTAAAGTCCATCGACCTTTATAAATTGATTAAACTTATCAATTTAGAAATGTTCATCGTGTAATCGTTAGAATGATCATATAAAACACCATGTATATCCAACGAGACTCTATGAGGAGGTATGAGGAAGAATATTAAAGTCAAGTTCAGAAAATCAGGGAGTGGCATCGAAAGAACGAATTGGCATCCTGTTTCCTTGGCAGGTTGTTACTACTTAGCTAGGAGTAACCTAATATGTCCTTCGGACGGCCTGAACTTGGTGGAACGGAATGGAATGGAAAAAGACGAGATCCAATGGCGTTTGCATCTGGTAATCCGACTAAGGGGTTAATCCAGGTCGAACCTAGCCTTCGTAACATCAATCGTGCTGACGGTTCCATTTGAAAAACGCAATTTGCGGCATACGCCGACCACGCGATCGGCTAGATGAGAATCGCTAATTTGTAAATCACACCATCTATCCATCCATCATTACTCGTGCCATCCGGTCAGGCCACGAATAAAATGATTCCTTCCCGGCACGATATGTTAGTGCCGATACAGGTTTGTCAAATTAAATTCACTCTTTTGCAAATCAAATTCACTCTTTTGCAAATTAAATTCACCTTTTTGCAAATCAAGTACTTTTGCATACAATATATATTATATTCAAAAAGTATCAAATGATGTTAATTACATAGTAAGAATTCCGACATTTTATTGTAATTTATATAATTATTTAATTATAGATGAAGGTATGTATCAAAACAAAAAAAAATGTACAGATAATTCAGTAATTCAAGGAGAACCGTATATAGATAGGTTATCTGCACATATGTATGTAGTATATGTATATAGTGCATATAACCTAGTCCATAAACGGTTCTCCTTGAATTATTATCATTGAATTACTGAATTATCTGCAGTTTTCACATATACTTTTATCTCCATATGTAATTATATAATTGTATGAATTGTAATACAATTTTTGGTTTCTTACTATGTAATTAACATTATTTGATGTTTTTTTAAATATAATATATATGGAAAAGTACTTAATTTGCAAAAGGGTAAATTTAATTTAAAGAACCTGTAAAAATGTATAAAAACGAGATATGTAATATTTAATGTTGAATATTCAACTTATATTAAAATCCGTGGATGAAAATTTGTTTAACAAATTACGCTGCTAAGGCACGAGATAAATATATGAGTATTCAATAATAATGCGGCATTTACACGATACGTTAGCCGTGCATGTACGAATGAATAAAGCTTTACCAAGCATATGCAAGAAAGTAGTTGAAAGTCCTAGTAATCCTCTTAAGGCAATGCAGAATGATCTCACGGAGCAATCTTCGAGCAAGTGTCACCGCAGCAGGTCCTTCACAGTTACGAGCATTTTTCCTCTTAATTTCACGAACGAACAAACCCGTTAGTCATATCAGTAGCGTATAATCTATGAAGAGAAGTTGATCTGCGCTTAACATCATTTAACTGCTACAGTATGACGTTGCAAATATCTGATAATAAAATTTGTTAGAAACTGCTCACTGTATATTTTCAGGTAATGCAAAACTGAGAAAACGATATCAATTAAAACACATACTGAAATACATTTGAAATAATAACAAATGCCGAATTTGTTTTACTATATTATGCAAACGTACCAAAGTAATTTCTGGCACCGCCCCGATCGCTAAACGTGAATCATATACAAGATTTCTGACACATATTATATTTCTAAATTCAAAAAAAAAATCACCAAACAGAATGATCTAAAGAAAGCGCTATTGGAAAAGTAATGGCAAATTTCTCAACATACTACTAAACGATGCTAAAAGCATGAATTCCAAATATCAAAAATTTGTTTTGAGTTTAACAATTCAAATAACAATTACAAATTTTAGAACTAAACCGCAAGTGTTCCACTTATTTGAGTATAAAATTCTCGTTTTTTATTTTTAGTCGTTTTTCCTACATTGTTTCAACTTACAAAAACCAACATTATTTCCGCATAATATAAACTACCAAAATGCATATTGTTCATATGAATTCTAATATACAAAAATATTAGAGAAAGTGCAAGTCCGCGAAAACTTTTTCGATCTATCGAACATTATATCCCATGCAACAGTTCTGTTATCAAACGTAACCAGAATATATTCATAACACGAAATTGGGTCTCGTATTAATAAACGCACGAGTACGCATGCGCAAACCAATCACGTTTCCCGGCTAATGCCATCGTTAAACTCCTCATAACCCAGAAATCATCAGGCACAAGCCCACGCTTGTTAACGGAAGTCGATTAATCGCCAGGGATTAACCGGTACAAGCTTCTGACCTTCCACGAAGGTCCTCAGGTGTCGTCCCGCAAGAAAAGTCGGACCTTCGCTGGGATAGGGCCGTTGGTAGGACGACCTTACGGTTTTCTGTATTAGGCATCGCCTACTTCTTACGCGAGTACTGTTCCAAGTATCACCAGACGGCCCATCGTGACACTCTAACTCTCTGCAGGGTGTGCAGGGAGGAGTTCCTCGAGACATCTTCGGTCGAACACCCGAAGAAGTGAGTGACCTCCAAGGCCTGAACAAGATCCAGGCTGCTTCCTCGTACGCAGCCAGAATCGGAGATACGGGATCGGGTAGATCGTTTGGCACTTCGACGTGCCGATCCTGAAGATCGTGATCTCGGGATTGCGCGAGAGAAGATCCAGCAGGAAAGTCTAACAACGTGATGAACTCTGCGAAGGCGGCGGTGGGATTGATTCCTATTCGATTATGGGATTCTACTGTGAGAAAGGTTTGGAAGTATTGCCATTGGCATGGATAATAAAACGAAGATTATGGTACTGATTAATGTTGTGCGTGTCTTATGATTTTTAGTGAATCGTCAAAAAATACATCGTTGTGACATTTCGTGTTAAGAAGTGATATAATTATTTGTAGAAAAATAAAGTGATTAGCTTTGATATAAATGAGATAACAAAGAGGTATTGTGTGATTGATATTCGTTTAAGGAGAATGATGAAAGTGAAAATGTTATTTAGGAAGGAACGCGATACTTCGAAATCGTTGTGTACATATGTTAATATATACATCATGACTCAGCTATGAAGGCTGATTACTAACATTCGCTACAAAAGCAGAAAGGATTTAGGAAATAGTTTTTATACATGATCAGTTATGCGAACCATAAGAATAGTTTATAGGAACGATGATAAATCGTTCGACGAAGTAATACTAACATTGTTCTCATCGTCACTCTTCCTCAAAGCAACTGTGTCTATTTTCGAACAAACTGCTCTGCTCCCTCTACGACACTGTAAATCTGGCCACAAACTAACTCATCACTATTTTAAATCGTGCTACTGCTCTCAAAAAAAAAAATGTAATGGAAATGATCTGGCACAAAGAAGAACCTTATTTATAACGGAGTTCAAAATCAGTTCCAAAAATGACTTTTATTTAAAGAAGGAAACTACCATAACGGATTTGAAAAGCTGGAATTCTGTCGCCGCCTTTTTTTTATATTTGCAATATTTAGAATGAATCCATAAAATAACGAATAAAAATTTGCAATAACAAAGAATTTGCGACAGATTGAATTAATGCAACGTAATATTTAAAACTGATTGTTTTACTTTTGTTATTACGATTATACTAAAATGTATGTGATAAATGATAACTTGTTGGAAATCGTTAAACGTATTTTTCTTAAAATCACATTCTTCAAACTTCCTGGATCGCGTGCCTTTCCGAGCTTAAAGCATTTTCATCCAATTTAGTATTATTCCACGTACAGAATTTTTTTTATTAGTTATTTAGTTTCCATTCAATATTAAAATAAATGCTGATATTTTCATTCATTTTCATAATTCTTTGTGAACTATCCAATTGAATAACAAGTATTTTTACATACAACGTGTATTTTGTTTTAGTGAAATCCTCAAGCACAAATAAAGGTATTGTCTGAGTTTAAATGTCTACAATGAATATTTTTATCAAACTGCTTATCAAATTATTACGAAAGGTAGTTTAAGAACTATACTTTCCGAACATATCAAAGGTAAATAAATACAAATTTCAGCATATCAAAAAAACTTTGCTAAGAATAGCCTTGATTATCAACTCTCACTATAGTACCCTCCATTTAAATTCAATACTTAATTTCAACGAAAAATCTCAAAACTTCTGTAATACAGTAATTCTAGTAAATCGCTTTTATATTTACAATTTAAATTTTGTTATCCATATATGCAATAAAGATAATGCTGGCATTAAGAAATGTGAGGTAAAAGCTTTCAATATCCGCGATGTATCAAAGACTCTAGATGGCAGATACAGTAGGTAATCGACGTTAGCGAGTAGGATCCCTAATTGGACAACATCGAGGTAGGATAGGGCATGTGATCAAGCTAATTATCGATCAACGTGGAGTGTTCGATCTCGTAAGGCGGACTAGAGAAGAAGAGAGGTCAGCTAATTGGATATACCCGCCGAGATCTTCTACATGCTGGTGAAAACGGTTCTTCACAAAAGAGCGTAGGTACTACTCAAGGGAGAACTCTAATAAGCAGGCGACGGAAAAAAAAACAATGGAGAGGAGAAGAAAATAAAAATACATCGACACGTAGTGCTGTGAAAAATTTTCCTTTATCAACCTCCTTGCAAGTGGAGATGAGGGTACTACAAATTTCAACATCATGAAAAATAATACTCGATTCTCAGATTTATGTTTTCCATTAGTTTGGTGTGTAAACCTAGTTTCCCGTTTTTTTTTGTTTTATAATCAAGTACAAACCGTTGGCAAAGAAGGAAGATAAGACGATTGCCATTATAAGAGTATATATGGTCTTAGGAAGCAGCTTTTCGCGCACTTTAACCAATTCTCCATCCGGTCTTCCGGAATAAGAGTTCAATCAACAAGATCGACATTCGCGTGTGGGAATTAAATAATTTGGCCACGGTTGTGTGGCTCAATAAATAAATTAAAGCAATATGAATTCAATTGCATTATAACATTAGGGAAAATTGTTAAAAAATGCAAGAAACAAGGTGACTACCGATAAAAGACGATTGTATTTATGGGCCCTCATCTAAATTTATTTAACGGACTTTATCTAAAAGAGATAGAGAGGGAATAACGAGGTGGGATACCAGAGATACGGGAAGAGCTCGTTGAAAGAAAATGAGAGAGGGCAACCCCTTCATTTTGACCTCGAGTCACCGACTAATCCAACTCACTCTGCAAGTCGTGATAACCTGAAATCAACACTCGGCTGTGATTTCTCGACGATTGCTCTCGGGCAGTCAGTTACTTTCACGCCGTGGAAGTACGGGCAGCATTACACGGCTAGGGTAGTACCGACGATCGTCAAGATACGCTCGTTACGAAGTGTATAACCGCGTCTAATTCGAGCCGACATGATTCTACTAATTTGCATTAGCGCACTAAACTTGTACTCGCAACACGCGCGCTGCAAGTTTCCTAGTGAAACCGAAGATCGTATCACGTGCGAAATTATATCCCTTGCGCTTTATCGCCGAATAAGATTATATTTGTTGCATCGATTTTGCGCGAGGCTGGTATCTCGACGATGTAAATATTGTTCCGCGTAACGACCCTGTTATTCCCGTGGGAAATCTATCGTAACTGCGATTGTGCATCTTTAGGCTTAAAACTGACCCCCCCCTCCTCTCTCCTTACCGATCCACTCCCTCACACTCCGTCTCTGCGTGTACAGAACAGTGAGGAAAGTAGAATCATGTACAATATCTGGCGCTATAACGACTACGACAGGATTACCATTTAGCCATATACAATTGTATTTGGACATTAACCCATTATTTAACAATGTTCCATTTTTAAGACGCTCGTTTTCTATTTATTTGTACCTAAGCAGTGGAACATTTAGCTTTGATTGTTGTGCTTAAATGTTGTACTGACTGCTCTAAAAGTTACAAACACAAAAATATATTTCTTCTCTAATTAGCTCTAATTAATATTATTAGTACTAATACCAGTACTAGCTTTAATTAGTACTACTAGTAATATTCTCAAATTATTGGGAAATTAATTGATTAGCACATTTTTTAAGTGTGTACTTGGCTTTGGTATATATAATGGGTTAAGAAAAAGTTAGGATTTGATTATGATCGATAATTCGACGAAGGGTTTGTTTACAAAGAATGGCATAGGATCCTTCGAGATAAATGCGAGGCTAAGAAATCTGAAAGGGTCAACGGCAGGGTGGGTGGCAAGAATCTAAGAATAGCATATTCCATTACCAGTCTGCCGGTTACTTCGCAGTTCTTGAGATTGTAAAGCTCTTCTAGGGCTCTGACAACAGGCGTAAAAGCGGAATGTGGGTCAGTAACTGCGAACGGGGAACGAAACACGAGATACAGGCCCTTGTTAGTACCCCAGGTACCTTTCAGAGGCGAGAACAAGTGCAGCGGAACAAGTGGAAGAAAGAACAGGAAGATAAATATTGAGTTAAGACCGGAACGTTACAGAGCGGTAATCCGCTCATATTTCCATTACTGCACAACGAATATTCCTTTTAACCGTGTATATCTATCCTAATGGTCGCAAATTTTACAACGCCGACTGGTGACATGTAAAAGTCGTGTCGACGCGTGATGAATCCCGATGTACAGAGGATAAAGGTCATGGCCGCACTAATTAGGATACGTAATCTCGCATAATGTTGCCTCTTAATGCTGAATACAAACTAGTACTGTGAGTTCAAAATATATTCAACACGTAAAAAACTAACTTGATGTATTCAATCGGCAATCGAAGCGTGAAGTAAGTATTGCTCAGTATTCCATGATTTCCATTGAACGCGTAATCAGATAGATCTAATCTCTTCATAATGTGCAGCAACTCGGGTATTACTTTATTGTTCGTATCGGTGCCTACCTCTTTCATCAAAGTGAATACTTGTGCACGAGTTGTCATCCGCGATATCGCATCTGTAGACTGCGCCACCTCTGTAGACACCGGTTTGTGCGGTTTCGGCTTCCGGGGCGCCCACAATCGCCCTGAAAATACATCAGACTTATGTATAAAAAGATAAAATTCTAATTACTACGCTGATAATGGATAAGCGCCAAAGCAAAATTTGCCAAGCCGTTTCGCGATAATCTGTACTGGCTTGGATCGTGACCAAGTAGATATATAAATCTGTAATTGTATTACGTATATAAAATTTTGATATTTGCATGTTGCTAATGTATTGACGTTAGCTTATAAAATTCGCGAGGTTATCGTGCGATATTGGATATCATATCTTTAAAGGCGACCGACGATGTTCATGTACGTATTACCCAGATCGAGGTCAGTGGTCACGAGCTATTTTGAACAATGGCGTAACAGTTAGTGAGATCTGGATCATCGTCAGTAAGTTCTACCTGGTCCTCGTTACTGTACCAATATCTTGGTAAATAGCAGCCTGATCTATGGGATACATTATTCTTGACGAATTATAATAAATTTATGTCGAAAATTGGCGAGTACGGATTCGAGATCACACTCTCAGATTATCAGCGATAGTCCCTATTATATCGATCACTTTTTGTTACCCTTTTCAGCGTAAATTATTATTTTTTAGCAAGAAAATTAGATTTTAAAGAAAAACAATGTAGACGTACTTGAGTAAAAGCGGATTATACGAATAATGCCAAATGGTATTATTGGGCTGCGAAGGGTTAATAAAGTAACTTATAATGATATATTAATTATACACAGACCTATCATTTAAATCATAAACAGTGATGTTTGGTACCGGTTCAATATGCTTAAACATTGCTCTACGAAGAAGCTTGAACAGGGCGCCGATTTAACAGGATTTCCAACACGTTCAATTATTTTAACGATGACCCCCTCGCACGCCAATTTGATCATTATCGTTATTGACTTAAGAATTACCATCTGCTCATTTTTTAACGATCTATTCTCCCACGGATTTGCTTCGATGGCTATTAGGATGATTGGAAGGGGATCGAAGTATAATTTATTACGAGCAACTGGGCTTGATACGAGGATGTAGAAAATAATAGACGTGCACGTAAGTGTAGATGTGTGCAGACAATATGAAAATGGGAAGGTAAGACAATCGATCGTATAATTATCTTCGAGGGGTGTGGCGGCTGAGAAAGCTTAGCTTTGATGCCTTCCTGGTCCACTGGAGAAGCGATTAATATCACTTTTGTCGATATAATTGACATTTAGTTTCTAGAATTCATCTCATTATGGATGATAGTAAAGCGTGTACAAGGCTGCTTTATTCTATTTTAAAATTATCTTTATTACTGTAAATATCGCAAAAAAAACTATATAATTTAACGGTAGAAGAAATCAATAACTTGTTTGTACCATTTTGAAATAAGCTAAAAGAATTATTTGTACGCGGTAGCTATGTCTGATTTTTGTTCTATTTACACGAACGTATGACTACTATCAACTTCAAGTGATTTTTGGCTGTATATAAAATATTCAGATTTTATTCTAAGGAACCGAGCAATAAAGATAAAACATCATTCGTTAATTATAAGCTTATATAAATCTTGCATAAAATCCAAAACGTGAATTTCGCGAAAAAGCATTATAACGATCTAGAACAATATTTTTTCTCGTGCTACGATCTTAGACATAAAACTTCCCTTGGTTACAAGTCAACCTTGGCACACTCTGGCTTCTAGGTTGCACTGTTAGCGCTGTGTGTAGGAAAGACATGTACACACGTACGTATGGAAGTGCGTGCGAGCGTAAAATGTGTAGAAGGAGGAGCCCCGATTATGCGAGTTATGTAAGTGATTCATAAGTATGCTTAAGGCACCGCTGGACTCGCGAGGAGTTCTGTTGATAACGGCACACAAGAAATTACAACGATACATCCTCTAAGGCCAACCAAACTACTTCCTATCTCTTGTCGATACTGTTAATCAGGATTCAGAATAGTAAATCCCAGCGTTCATTGGCTCTAACGCAAAGTGCTGAACAAACAAGTAATCGTGAACGATCATTTCATACATCACAAAGGCTGCAAGGTGCGTGAATTGATGACGTGAATTGATGGCGTATCGTGAAATTGATGACTAAACCGGTATAAAGTTTCAGCACTTTTACCGAAACAGGTAGGTAATCCTGGTGTGTATGTTTTAAAGGCAAATTTAGCCAGGAAGAGAAATGCTAAAAATGATAATGATGCTAAAGTTGGATATATTTGCAGTTCTAATGTTTGATGGGATTATGGACGTACTGTGTCGACGTGGGTCGTACCTGACGAGACCTTAAGCTCGCCCACTCCATTTTTTTTTACATTCGCAAAGAACTACGGTCACCGATATGTGACGCATGCACGTGAATGGGAATGCAGGGGCGAACCGGTCCCGCAGGATACCTCGAATACAAACGCTAGAATTCTCTCATCGCCTCTCTTTCTATTCCCATCGATCTATCCTCCTCCGTTCAGCTCCCAGCGATATACTTTTTCACTTCGTGCCTTCGCTGGTATTGCCGGCAGGTTTTATAAACACGATTCGGAGGTTTGAGGTAAGATTCTGGTGAGCCAATCTTGCGGATAGGTGTGATGGTAGGTGGCGGAGATGGTCCGATGAGAAAGTCAAGTTGCGAGGGGACAATCAACCTGACATCGAGGAAAAGACGAACGATAATAGCTCGCAATGTTGTCGTACATCGAAAAATGGTCATTCTTGAATTACTTCAATGTCTAAAAATAATGGATAATACGTTTACAATTATAAATGGTTAACCAAATAAAATCCGTTGACGATTATAAAATCTTAACGTAATAAACATAGCAAGACGACGAAGAAAACGGGAAATATAGGGTGTCCCAAAATTCACGCAAGATTCGAAAATTTCAACGACAGAGTGGTTATCTGTCAACGAAGCCCTGGAAGCCGATGCTAATGATTACCCGATATGCTATTCTATATATAAACCTATCTTACATTCGTAATAAAAAATGTATAGTTTTTAATTATTAACCTGTGCTTTCTATCAAAATTATTTCTTCCGTAAATTTTTGAACATCTCATACATGTGCGTACAATTTATGTTCAAAACTAGCATGAAAAAAGCAAGATACAAGTAGCTGGAATTAGTCCGGTATCAGCTAGATAATGTTAGTATTTCA
This sequence comes from Ampulex compressa, assembly GCA_038496175.1. Classification (NCBI taxonomy): domain Eukaryota; kingdom Metazoa; phylum Arthropoda; class Insecta; order Hymenoptera; family Ampulicidae; genus Ampulex; species Ampulex compressa. The sequence continues at coordinate 162,842 of JBCFXI010000381.1, read as the reverse complement.
ATACGTATTCGGATTCTCGCCAGCCCGGCTAATATTTCAATGTAAATGCCGGTGGCACCGCGAGGAAGGTGCAAATGGAAATTTTTCTCCCGATATTTATGGCCTTCCGCAGCAGAGCGTTGGCTATGTTCGAGTATGTTAGATTTATTCGATACCACGACCTTGGTCGAAGGCAATAAAGGCTTGCACCTGCGGCAAACCTGCGCACCTGCAATAATTTACAGATTTCTAAATTTACCAACACGCTGCCAGTCTATTTCAATACTTCACTGCTTTCCCTATCTTTACCTGTACAAAGCTTCGAAGCTTCCCCGAAGTTATCGTACCAACATATGAAACAATTCATTCCTTCTCCGCGAGGAGAATATTTTCGTAGCGTATCAAGGAATAAATAAATTATCGAGGCGCTCGATGAAAATCTCGTGAGAAATTCAACAGGACAAATGAGCGCATCCTTTAAAGGAGTAAGTCAATGGACAAACGAAGTGATAAATCAAGCGATTATATCGCCTAGGGACATTTTTGCGCTTCGTCCGATTCGCGGACAGATGAGGATTTTCCTGCAGCGGATGAATCACGCTATTAATCCATCGGGCATGAATTAGAGAGTGACTTGTCGGCGCGCATAATTTAGGGTTTACCGCCGAGAACGAAATAAATATCGGCGTCCCTTTATTCGCGGCACGTGGAGCCGTTGTATTGACTTATATTACAACGCTATGCCGGACAGACGCGCATTTGTAATCCCGTATTTGGCAAAATCGGACGGCTCCATCCGTGGTACACCGTACTTGGCGAATTGCTCAATGCCGGCCCGTCCCGTTTCCACGTGGAATCTTGAGCTTTGATCTCTGAAAAGTCTCCAGTCCCTGCAGCGAATCCACGCACGTACGCAGTGCGTGCAATGTGACAAATGTACGGCTGACTGCTTTGTATAAAAGCACCGTGAGCAGAATCGTGCTGGAAAGTAGCGGTAAGAATCTTAAGAGTACAATCACGATCGCGTTATCGCTTTCTAATGAGTTTAAGTGTCGTGGAAAATGAACTTTTCACCCCGCGATTTTACTTACATTTTGCTGCCATTTCGTAGAATGTTCCTTATAGAACAATATTTTATAGGTAGTGTAATTTTAAAGAGTACTTAGATTATGAAGTTTTCTTTTTAGACAACGAGTGATGTCGTTTTTAGTAACATATGTCCTGATCTATATTTGTATCTTTAAGTGTTTATGCCGTGGCTCGAAAATAAGTGGAAATTCATCGATAATTTTACCTCGACTGCCCCGATCGTCACATATCGCGATAGCTGTACCGTCGGTCCAGCTTGAGAACTTCCGTTACAACTATTACAATCGTGTAGGAACGCGTGTACGTGCATAGAGAACAATGATTGTAATGCAGCGGCGTACTTCAAGCCGGAAATCACGTAACACATTAGACCCTACAAAGGGAAGTGCCTTCTATAACTCTGTGAAAGGTATTACGTACAACCCCACGGGCTATGGAAGTACAAAGGTCCAAAATATTGAACCGCTTTTATGAGACTTGTATAATAATTTTCGTGGAATTTTAAGGTAGAAGTTTTCCTCAGCCTTTTTTTTTCATGAACTACGAAAGGTTAGTGTTTTTCTTTGTACGATAAACGGTGGTGATAACACCAATAGAACAGCAGATCTCAAGTAAGCAAATCTCAATTCTCTTCAAGAAAACGATACGCCAATCCTTGCAAATGAGTCGATTACTTTTTAATCACATTTTTAGAATAAAATCCATGTTCCAGCTACAGAGTTCAGCGAACTCAAAGGCTCCTCCACGAACACGCATATGGTAATGAAGCCGTGCGTGCTAGGAACGTTAAAAGCAGGTAGGCTACGCCTTCTGCACGATATGCACATGCAGGTTACATGCATTATTGCTGATGATAATGAAATTCCTCGATGCGCGCAACACGAAATCATTGCAAAAGATCATTGCAAAATATTTATTCCCCTTATGCACGTTATGGACAGACTTATATCACGATGTTGCATACCAATACTGTGCAATAACACAGACTAGGTCATTAGTAATGTTAATTTTTGACAAAGTTTATAAAGAGATCTTTCCATCGGATCGATAAGGTACTTTCCAAATTTCCTTGGCCCGAATGTTAAACGGCGTATATCAATTGTTCATAAGTTGGAAATGACATCGAGGTTTCGTGGAATTTTCGACGACACGTTTTTAACTCAACTATTCCGGAATTTCGTCGCGCATATGCAATTTCATAAACGCAAGCAATGTGCGTCTCCTCGACACAGGATCGGTCGATGATGCAAGGCGAACGGAGGCGTATCGACGCCCAGTCTTCGCTACTTTATAAGGAGCACCTTCTCACTAACACCATTCAGCTTTCACTGCGAGTAAAAGAGTGATCGCCATTGGAAGCAAAATAGTGCGTAAGCGTAAGCATGACACGCGTGTCAAGAGACCACACTTTGTAAGTAACCTGAGCTAGGAACAGCTATTGAAATTTCACTTTCGAAATCTCCAACCTGTCACTTTATAGGTACGATAAACTAAAATAGCAGCTATAATCTGCGCAATCTGAGCTTTCAATTTGCTCATAATTGGAAAAGCATAGGTGATCGTAGTGGGATTAGTTTAAGATTTCCGAAAACTCTTCTTAATGGTAAAAATACTTTATACCTGTAAATACGTAAAAATGTATTTACAAGAATAAACCTCATACATAGATATACGCAAGAAACTACCTTTGATACCCTTGGCATATTAGATATTTATAATGTGGTTATATTGACGACGACTGACGACTTGCAATGCTATACCACACACCAATTGCTTTATAATGAATCAGAGATAAAGAAACAATTTCCTAGCATTACCGACAATCGATGGTATCTACCGGAAATATTTCCGGTCAGCCTGGAATCTTAATATTACTTCCGATATGAAAGGTATATTCGAAACACTTCAGAGTTAACCTTTCTATAATAATAAACTGTGTTTAATTCTAGAGATTTATATTAAAATCAGAATAGCAGTCTAGGAAAATAGTCATTTTCTAGACATGATTGAAATTCATATTCATCTTGGGAAATTATCTTATAACATTCTGCCTTTAGTAAGACATACGTACTTAATCCGCGAGTTTGATAATTATAAATCGATACTAGCATTTCTCTTTTCTTCGTTTGATTGTTTATAATATCGTCGCTGCTACCTCTTTAATCGGCACAAATCTTCCGCTTTATCGCGGTCATGAGCAATTATCATGTCATGAGTATTACGCTCGTGCGTAATTTGCATCTAACGGCAGCCTAGGAGCACGAGATAGGACTTATAAAAGACTCTGAATGAATTCAAGGACGAACAACTGTTTGCACTATTACACGCTATCAAATGGTCCAATAATCATCCTCAAAATTTAAATTAATTTATTTAACGAATTAATGAAACAAATAGTAGTCGTCGCATAGCGTACGAAGAATTACTACAAAGATTTTACAATCGTGAACGAAAGTATGTCGATGACGACTTGCTCGAGAGATTCTCAGTTCTGTTTTGAGTTTGAAAGTCAAAAGGAATTTTACGGAAGTCGAACGGACGCACACAGACGAAAGCCATGTGGGCGCCAGGCTTTGCGAAATCTTAGAGGCGACTAAACCTCTTAGGTGACCGCGATAAAAAATCTCCAAATATGTATTTTTCTCTCATGAGTCTCTGTCAAAGAGTCAGCTTTACTTATTGAACAACTACAAAAGTAGAATACTACAACTACAACTATAAAAGTAGATACTGATTAAATATTATACATTATACATTTTAACAGAAGTAGCGTAAAAAGATTTTTATATTTTATTCTAAATAGTATATCTTTGATCAATTTTCTGGATCGAAAAATCGTTAATTTTATTTCGATAATATATAGGTAATAGAAATAGATATAACAAGAATTAAAAACGAAAATCGACGACAAAAGTGGCTGAATTTGCGCAAACAGATTATTCGAATGACCTTAATCAGATTAATTAGTGTACACATAAATCTTGATCGTTTCGCCTTAGGTCATGATGCATCGACCTACTTACAGTCTGTCGGTATCAAAGTGGATTTGTCAATATGATTACGATTACGTAACACAAATCCTAGATATTACCGATAATCTTGTTAGCCTAACAGGAGAATAGGAAAACGTCTCATTCGCTCGTAAAGGAATGGAAATGTATTCGATAATTTTAACCACTTAAAGTCGTGCGACTTACCTTCGACCTCGGCAGAAGATTTAAATACAATTAAAATAAATTATTGTACAAAGAAAAATGGAAAATTTTTTTCTGGAACTCTCGAATTGAAACGTGTAAGAATACGCAAAACACAAAGTAAGCTCGTACGAGTGTTATAAATCATTGCGCAGAGAGCCATAAAGTAGTTTTCCTATCCTAGTAATCACGTTATTCTCATTCACGGTCATTTGCAGCTGCACTCCGGTGGAAAGACGTGCCAGACGGAGGAAACATGTAGGGTAACAATGGAATTTCGGCGAAATGACACGTGAACATTTCCTTGCCATATGGCCAGCAGAAATGACCGACGATGTTCAAGAAACGATCGTTGAAAGGGCGGAGCAAAAGGAGCGCCTATAATTCATGCCTAAATAAACGTAAACCATAAAAACAGTCGACCAAATATAACCACTGTTTACATTGGTAAAGCTTATTCATGAATGTATTTCGATAAAAGTATAAACATAGTTAGAGCACTGACTAAAGCCGTTACTGACGCAAATCCAGAAAGCGCAAAGAGTATATGATTGACTGTACTAGCTTTGTAAGTACGTGAGATGTTTACATAAGGTATTCTTTAAGATTCGCGGGGACACGTGTACTCGTGATTGTGATTTCAAGTGTATCATGAATCACTCGGTAGCGGAACGTGACACTGACACGCGATACTGCCTGTCCATTCGACTAACTATGAAAGATGTCAGCGCCCTGAGAATTGACACAAAATACGCTCGGCAGGACTCTCTCATAACACGTACGATATACAATATGTACCTTCCAGCTAAGCATTAAGTCATGGCACTCAGCCTCTGTTCAAAGATGCGCACGGTCATTTTGAATATAGTGATACAAGTGTGCGACAAACATGGAATGAATTGAAAAAAAAAACAAATAACAGAAATAACAAAGCCAAACAAAAATACGTACTTCACACGCCGACAAAAGGACATTCACGTTACACATTTCCGATTTTATTGCTCTAAAACCGATCGGAGACACGGCTTCTAAATCGTTTAATGAACCATTTCAATCCCATTCTGACATTACAAATACGTAATGAGTGTCACGTACGGATCAGTACGCCACCTACGTTGCCAGGAAGCAAGCGATATCGCGCACATGACACACACAATTCCGTAAACTGGCCTCGGTGATCCTCTCTTCGATTATCTTAAGGAACGCGAAACGTATTCGATTCATAAATACATAAAGGCGCAGATTACCGATAATGTTCGCAACGCGATCGAAGATATGGGTGAGGTATCTCAATTCTTTCAGCGAGTTTAACAGGATCTTACCGTATCTAAAATACACTATAGATCACTCACCGTGATAAATCAAATCACAATCGTTGCACTTAATAACCTACCATTACGAGGTGGCATGATATATAGCTTTGTCTAGGTGCATAAAACGAGTCGAAATACAAACTCAATATTGGTATTATGAAATCAACGATATCAATAGTCTGATGCGGCGCTAACACTTTTCTTTTATAAAAGACGTAAATATTTTAAGCTTAGCGGGCTAATTCGATAATATTTGTACAAATAGCATAATTTACATACATAAACAACGCGCATACACAATGTTTCAAATGCAAAGTCACACATGCTCGTGGGCAAAATTATAATAAAATAGGCAGCCGGCCAAATTTGTCTAACGAGCCGCAGTACGCTGACCCCAGGTCTAACGTATCGCGGTAATATCCAGGATTAAAGCAACGTAATGGACGGTATTAGATAATTGGATTCCGTGCGGAAACCTTCGAGATTATATATCTAACAAGTCTAAATGAGATGTCCGCCAGGACCCACCGCACGAATACGAGCATCCTTACGCACGTGTGCAGGGGATCTTCAGGCGTGGTGTTTGCATGCGTGCAGATAAAGGTGTGCAGGGCTCCAGGCTACCGACTCTCGTCCGGATAATGACATAGCCAGAGCTTCGGGCACGTGCCTCACGCGATCCTCATTACCTCTCGCCCTCTTGCTCCTCTCCCTCCTCCCACTTTCTTGGCAGAGCTCGCTCCTGCGCTTTCGCTTTATCGACCCTCAATACTGGGCGCGAGGATCGTGCCGCTCATTACTCTTATTATTTGTCTTTACTTCCTTATGGAAACGATACCACCCCGCGGATATTATCCCCGATGAGAATATTAGGAGAACGGGCGTTTAGTCATCGTAGATAATGCTTCTCTCTAATTTTCGCACATATGTTGCATCGATCAAAAAGAAGTGAAGAGAGTATAGTGGTGTAGGGGATAGAAGCGCCCATAAACCCGGGTTCGAATTCCGCCCCATCGCTGTTTTTTCATGTGATATGTTCTATACTACAGCTCTGATTGTGCGGAACCTACTTTAAACAGTAGGGTCCTTAGGCCAAATGACCTTAGCAGACGGTGCGGAAAATGAATTAAAAAAAAATAAAGCACGTGACTTCTTCGTTTTTCGCTCTCATCGGGCCTCTATTGACAATTGACTTGCGGCAGGTATATTTTGTCCCAGATTTATGCGTGCAATAGGCGTGTTTCTCCGTGAATCTCGCGAGAACTTGATCATTCAGTAAAATCGCAATGAATCGAAAACTACTTCGCTTTTCTCAATGAAGCTTTTTGTTTTACATAAACATAAACTTCATACATACAATGTCTATCGTATTTATACGACACTCGCTCTCTAATATAAATATATTAAATACGTATTTTTACGTGACAGACTGCGAAAAACGTAAAAGTACGTTGCCCGCATACTATGTGTTAAACACAGCTTAATGATCGATACCAAGGTGTGTCAGGTATGCAGAAATGGGCGTCGTATAAATTAAAGGAGGTATAGAAGAATAAGGACGCATGAATAACGAGCAGCCTTAAGAAGAGCCTCGTACTTACCCGGCAGAAATTCAGGGTGCTCAAGATTGTTCACGACTACCGTGTAAACATCTGTTTACTCAGCTCTCCGAATGTCACACTGGTAAACTTTGAGATGGGATATAGAGATACATACGATCCACGTGAATCTTCGATGTAGATTAACCTTTTAGGTACCACGCGCGACTATAGTCGCTATCGCGGATATCTCTCAGGACGTCACGCTACTATAGTGGTTTTCTAAAAAATACGGGGATTTGAATAGTAACGTAAGCTGCAGTAAACATATCGTTGATTAGCCGTTTAGATTAACCAAAAAACATTTTCCATCGTATTGTAAATCCAAAAAATGTAAAAGAGCGTTACGAAATTGCATCGTATGTTCAAAAAATGATATAAGACGAAGATTTAGCTATGAGTGTGAAAATCGTGACGTGGATTTATGTATCATACCCAATCGTATTATTCATTACTAAGATAAATCGTTCAAGTTAAAGTATGTAAAACATACTTTTAAGAAAAAATATAATATAATCATCAAATATTTAATTCCAATGTACTCGTGTAGAGAACGGCATTGTCCGTAGATATTACAGTACTGTATCGTTTCAAAAAAAGACTTTTTTTTAAAACTTGATTCGCGTCAGACTCTGTCGTCCAGAAAGTAGCCTCGCGCAGAATTTAGGCGTACCTAAAAGGTGAAAAAGAGTGGGGGGCGGGGAGGTGCAGAGTGGAAAAGTGCATCATTCTTCCTCCATAAACCGCCACGATTTTTGTAACGTTGTAACGACCGGAAACATGGAAATTGAATTCTCGTTTCCGCTTCTGCCGACACGCTCCCTGAGCATCGTTTTCATGCGAGCCGGGCATAACGAAGGTGAACGATCGGTGCGAATGTCAAGTAAGAAAAGAATTATCTATATACATTGTACACATGACAAAATGATAAGACCCTGAAGTGTAAGTCGAAATATACGAGATTTAAACATCCTGATGAATCGTACGATGGCTATGCTCAAACCCTTTACTTACAGAATGTAATGGAGCGCGAGTTTCGCAACATAGCGAATAAATGGAACACGTGCGCGCTGAGGGAGCAAAAATTCATTTTCGAATCGTCGTTAAGCATGGCCCTCTTTATCGCGCGTAGGCGGGGAACGATAAAAAAATATACTTCCTGGAATATCGGCATAATGTACGAATACACAATATGGGTTTGCGTCACAAAGGAAAACTGATTTGGTTTCAAGGAAATTGTGCATCATCGATACGTCTCCTAAGATATCGAGAGTGTTCTGGTGCACGTCGATGGCAATTAATTACAGCGGCCAATTAGAAGAACGAAGGAACAATAATCTTTTCTGTCAGTCGCCTTGACGGCGGCCGCTAACGAGTCTTATCGCCGCTTCCAACTCGCTCCCGACTTGAGCTCGTGAAATAACTCCTATATTTAGTGTGCGAATCAACTTGCGGGCAGGTTTTGGAATTGACAATCGACGTATCCCAGAAAGGCAAGAGTCGCCGAATCTCCCAGGAGTCGCGCCATGACTCGCTCTGTACTTGTCGTCCGCTCCTTTTTTCTTCGCTTGCGCAGAGTCGCGAGTTAACTTGTCTTTTAAAGGTCGAACACGCAAGCCAGAGGCAATGTGAGTCATACACTTTTGGGTACACACCGAGGTATCCTATTCCTTCTTTGATTCGCATTGGTTGGTATTTCGCCGAACTCCGCGGTTTTGATAGCTGTGTTTAAATAATGATAAATCCGCGAGACAGAAGAATGCAGGCGATACGTACATAGATATGACACGCGTGTGTGCCCAGAAATTTCGAATTGCCCGTTATCGTTTGCCAGGGCGGCGCTACTTTTCAATGTGGAAGACTACAAGGAATATTTTATCGGCGCCTCACACTTTTAATACCGTTTTCCAAGCTATTCGGAGATAAACTATTTACCTTATCTCCTCGTAAAAGTTTAACATAAAAACAGTCATACTTTCCGATCTAATATCACCGCGTGATATCCATCGCCATTCCCATTATGACTGTCCCCTACTTGACCTCCGATTATAGGGCTGTATTCTTGAAATTCTCGTAAACCTATTCACGTGAACGATAAAGAAATCACGGATACAAATCATTGGAGTCGTTCCAGGTGCACAAACAGACAGGTAAATTCTCGCGCAAGCCAAGGGACGATATCCTCAACGATTAGATGCTATCTTTTAGCCCTTGCAAAGCGTATGCATTGGATCCTGACGGGTGGTCAGATTTCAATTTCGTTTGTCTCGAAAGTCCATTCAATCGATACCCGGGTTTTCGAGGATTACTCGTGGAACAACGAGATTTGTCGAAAGTAGTGGTGAGCCGTCTATAGGGCAGTGGATCGAATATGAGAGATCGCTGAAGTATTAATCAGAGCGACACAGGAGCGATGAGCCGCCTACGTAACGGCGTCGTACCGACGATGACCTAACATCCGGCATCACGGGGATCTTCGTACTCCGAATCCGTCAAACGTATCTGGTTAGATCGTCACGCGCAAACGTGCGCGTTCTCCAACGCATAGTACTTTGCAGAGCCGAAAAAAATATTGCAAGATAGGATCGCAAGAATTCTACGCGTATTTATTTGCTAATAACAATTTTTCTACGAAATGTTTTTACTTAAAACAATATGGCAAGCTTCATGCTTAACTGAATACCTGCCATTGTTCCATTTATGGTTCGCAATTTTGAGAAGACATAAAAATATTGGAAATGCATCAACCCGTGTTACGCATAAGTGTTACAATTAAACTTGGTTTAAATAAAGAACGCATGTCCCCACGCGGATTCCGTGAAAGTGAATTCGATTATTTTTGCAATCAATATGTGCAGATAATATGCTGCTTAAAAAATAAATCGAATTCACTTTCCCCTAATTGTAACTAGTAATGAGTTAAATGCGAGATAGACAAGCAATAAATAATTACGTACCCTTTGAAACGGTCAAGAGTAATTTTTATGACACTGATTCCTAAATTCATAGGGTATTGAATGGATACGAAGAAATCACAATACCCTCGAGGAAAAATACGGACAATTATCAAGGTGTAATTTTCGATTATTAATATCACGGTTAGGTACTTCGGAAATTAACGTGACTTCAGAACGGTAACAGAGGCAATCCTGTAGGTACGCCTCGTGTTACATTAACGAGGACGCACGCTCGTAAAACTCCTACAAGCCAGCCTAAATATAAGCGCCTACGAAATTTCTCGTCAAACGTGTAATCCGGACTTCCTGCGAGTTTAAGCGCCTCCGACGTAAATATTCTTTTTAGCAGACTTATGCTTCGTGCACGCGGTGCTCGTTCAACTTCATTTTTTTTTTTGCACACCCAGAGCGTTAAGAAGTTTGAATAAACGAAGATAAATACTATCCTTCAATTTTAATACACATACGAAAATGATAATAAGCGGTATAGGATTTATACGAAGGTGTACGAAGCTATTAGAAAAATTGGCGATCCTGCTTGTGATAAAAGAGGAAAGTTAAGGGAATGGTTAGAAGCGCTACTGGCAGCTCGTCAGCCCACGGAGCTTTTGGCCTAATTTTTCGCGAACGAGTCGATACCATTACCCGCATTTCCTCCTTGCGCCGGTATTATTTATACTCGTCGTCGCCGTAGGAGCTGGAGCAGAAACGTTTATTCGTGGCTCGTCGCAAGCGTGACTCACGAGACTCTCGCGGAGTGAACGAACACCTTTCTTACGGTACTCCAGATTGCGCTAGATGAACCCCAACGCTTTGAAAGGGTGGATAAAGAGAAAGGGCATTCGATCATACTTATCGATGACAGATGAAAGTTTACGATCCTCGGGGAGTATTGTGACGAAATAGTGGACGCCGCTTGCCAGACACCGAGATGATGACTTAAAAAGCGATTGGATCCTTCTATGGTTGTGTGAACTTACGGGTAATAAAAAACTCCGGCGACATTGGACATCGTGGAGAAAAAACATGGAGCTCGTAGAAATACGTAATGTAGGACTGCGAGTTTGGCAAAAAGAGCAACGATGGAAAAGGTCTAAGGACACGGATGATTCTCCTCTGTGATTTACGACGTACATCAAGATAACGTTAATAAACCTTTACTTGAAATCATGCGTCGCGTTCATATGACATACGAGGATGGTGTGGCGAGATTTCAACTTCACAAAGATACAGAACATTTTCATTCAAAATATGTATATTGATAAATATTGTCGTATACATATTGAGGTCCAAAACTTTTTAGACCACCTATGCTGACGTTTTAAAGCATGCTAGAGATACTTTTATATGGAGGAAAACATAAATCTTTTATTATTTTAAAAAATTTAGAGATAGATTTAAATTTTGCACTTCTACCAAAGTTACAGGTGTCACGACTAAACGATCGAACCTATTTCCCGTGTTTTGAAACAAGAGCTTTAAAGGAAAATCCAGCGCCAAAATCGTAGATGGTTCGTTTTACCAGCAATTCTGGAGAGGTATGTAGAAATAAAGCTTGGCCTTCAAATTTATCGATGATGCTCCGCGTGTGACTTCTTTGCGTGCGATTAACATACATAACGTGTTTCGTATCTCCTCACTTCGTGTCACAAACTGACGGACATCGCGTATGCCTATATATAGTAGGATTGTACGGTCGGTAATTTAAACAATTTCCTTCGATCAGTGGAACTGCATTTTCACACATATAAGCACCCATGACTTCATGAAGTATATCTTCTCGAATAACCATGAATCACACGCATGGATTTCACCTCTTACGCATAAGCGAAAAATATCGATATTCGCTAGAAAACGGATCGGTGCGCGTGAACTCAAAAACGTTAATCTTATATAATCATATACGATATCTTCAATACGATGTATAATGCGCTATCACCGCTTCTCCAAAGCTCCAATGTGTCATACACTTACGTCGCACCTTCGTAAAACGCGATGAATAATCCGCGTTTCCTGATCGACGATGAGCTCACCCGGCAAACTTTTTGATCGTCTTCGGCAAATAAAAAGAACACAACGGCGGGTTTACATTTCGCACGGGCACACATCTTTCACGGAATACAAATACGTCGAAAAGCCTTCGAACGACACACGTAAATACGGAGTATCGACACGGCTTTCATCTTACGCACGATAGCAGGAAGAAACAGACGGGGCCTGTACCAATCATCGCGTGAGATTCGTGATGGACAACCGTTCGATGATAGATCAAAGGAATCGGGAAGCAACTATATAAACACGATAAAACTTACCAGCCACGGTGATTGACGTCACGATACGTAGCCACGGCAAAGCCGAACATGGACTTGGTCTCCTTCCGATAAACCGCGTAATGTTTCGTCTCCAGATTGAAGGCCTCGGTGCACCAGGGTGGCGAGCCAACGACGATGAGGCCGATAAGGCTCAGGAAGATCTTTGAGAGCCACATTTTCTTCGTACGACGTACGTTTCACTTCGGGCACCTCGTCACCGCGTCGAGTCACTTTCATATATGAGACGATCGCGGGAATCGAATCGCGACTTCGATCGATCTGCACGGTATTTATCCTTAACTGTTCGGCGTTAGAGCGACGATTGTCAGGGTAGCAGCTGCACCACCGGCGACATGTGGCTTCCGAGACGGTGTCGAAGGGGGGAATAGAAGGAGGAAAAGAGAGTCAGAGAAGTCTGCTTGACGGACGGTCGCGGACAGACTGAGTGGAACTCCGTTCTTTCGGTTGCTCTTCAACTCTCGGGGGCTGTAGCTCCCACCCACAGCACGCGGAGCGAAGTTGCGCTCTGCACGCGCAACTGCCGTACGATTCGCTACCGATTTGTCTCTCCAAGGCGCCACTCAAATCTCGTTGAAATCATTATTCTTAATTTTACGTGAGATGTGTATATCGTAGCTCTGAGTCTGCGTTTGAACAGTAGGTTTTAAGTTGAATGATCTTAGCAGACGGTGAGGAGGATCAGATAAAAAGAAATTATTATTTTTTGTCATGAACATTATAGTAAAGATTGATGAAATTATTGATTTTTGATCTTAACGATAATGATAATTGGGACATCATCTTTCTACGTGACCGTAATAAAATTTCGATGTGGCACTTTTTTGTATGTAAAGATTTGTATGCGGATGCGCGATAGTTCCATTTCTGGAAGTCAATAATGGCATGGTACTTGAAGAATCAATAATGAGTAAAGTTTAAGTCGCACAGTGATGAGTTCTCCCAAAATCGTGACTGAGAGTGAAGTAATTTTTGTCATAGTTTTAAAAACCGTATTTTGTTTATGAATTATCTTAGCACTATCTTTTGTCAAAATCAATATATAATATTCGTTCTTCTAAAAAATATGCGACATCAAAGTTAATAGTTTTCTAAAAAAAAATTTTTTAAACTGAAATTAAAAGTGATGTTATGATTTATTGTCGATATATCAAGATAATGTATTAATATTAGTATTGTCTAACGTGTTCTAAATTCGTGTTAACATTAATTCTATTATTTTCCAAAAATTTGTAATGCTGAGGTAGATAAAAATACAAGACCTGTATATTTTTTTCTTTTTTTGAACAAATAGTTGTCTTTTCAATTTTTTAAATAAAATTGAATGGTTACAAAAGTTCTGATTGAGATTGGATACTTCTGTAATTTTACAAATTCTTGTCATTGATATTTATTTATTATAATACAAGCTGTTGCACATGTTATACACTATAAATCTGTGTATAATAAATCATATTAGTTGATTAATTTATTTTTAATTATTTCAGACTGACATGAAATTTCGCAAACATACATATGATTAATTTTAGAAATCATATGCTAGTAGAAAGATCTGTAGCATCAAAACGATGGAAAATATCTTCCATAATTTCTTACTTTCATCAAACCTAGATATAAGTAGCAATGATCAAATCGTGCAATAAAGCATAGGAAACTACTACGTATTATGTTTTTAATTATTTGTATTTTAAAACCACAAATTCCATGTTTAACATTGAAATCTTATATTGTTTACATTTTACAATTATTTTATTATAATATATTTCATGTACCTTATACTCAAAAATATAAATTTTATCCAAAATTTTGAAAGAATTCGCCACTGCACGACGAAGAAATTTTATGAATACTTTGTAACTGCTTTATATGCAGTAGATCAAAACTGGGGAATCCTCAGCCATCGGCGTCCTGATATATAACCCACAGTTATGTATAACGAATTGTTTTCTTTTTAAGTATGGGATACATCTATTTTAATTTTATGTTTATTACTGTATAAATACATTTTTTTTCTTGGTTCAAAGAAAACACTCCTTTCATATCTGGTTGTAGCATTGATTTTTTTTCACATTTACACTGATTGAATACTTTTGTTATATATCTGTATTTAAATGAATCACTTACAATAGAAATTAATAAGTACGAAAATCATTGTTAAGTCAGATTACGAAAAAACAAAAAATGGAAAAAACTGCCATTATGGTTATCTACATGCAGTCCTTGGTAATTTTTAGGTCGTCAATGTGGCCTGTAGTGCAATTTGGGTTGATCAGGTTCGCATTAAATTAAATTAATGATTAATATTATGCATTGTTAAATATGCACGTCATATCACTGTGAATAAATTTTTACAACACTACATTGTTCTTAATAACCTTTATTAACGTCCTTGAGTACATATGTGATTGAAAATAGAACACGAATTCATGATTTGTACTTTTTAGCTCACGTTCTACATTACCATTTATTTCAAACCCATTTGCAGAGTATGAGACGAGAACATCGCTCTCACGTGGATATTTGTAGAACTAAAAAGGTAAACATGTAATCCAACCTAACACAGACCTAGCCTAATTTAAACCGATTTAGTAAACCAAGCGTACGTGCCATTCACGTGTGGAGTCGCATAGTAGTGTCATGAACTAGACTTAGAATTTATAACAAGATCACGTTTTTCAAGTGTATATTTAAAATAAATCACCGGTATTTTTTAAAGCGTAAAGAAAATGATGGTTTAACCAAAAACTATGATATCGTTATAATTAATTGAAAATTTAGAAGCACATCAAATGTGTGATAGTGCGTTAAAAATGGAAACATTACAAAACGAATTCAGCTCGGATAAAGCTTTGCAGGATGTAATTCATACTGAAAATTGTACAATGACCGTAGAATCTGATGCAATAATAGTGGACAATAATACCTCTTCACCTACAGATAATTTAAGTCAAAAAACGAATGAGTTCATTAATGACGGAAATGTTTCCGTACCAAAATCACCTACATGTTTAGAAAGTAATAAGTCAATTGAAGATACGGATACTCCGATGCCAGAAGAGGCAAATCATACTGAAGTTTTAATGCACATAGAAAAAGAAGATAACTCAATAGTACAGGAAGTAGAAACGAAAGATTGCTCCAAAGAATTGTTTTATAACTGGGCCTCAACTCCTAAACTTCTGTGTGCAGCTACGAAAGAGTATGAATCCACAGCTTTGTGTGAGAATTTCACGAAAGGATGCCAGTGGTCACCGGACGGAACCTGTTTACTCGTACCTTCTGAAGATTTCAGGATAAGGATATACGAACTTCCGAGAGAACTATATTCTGGAAAGTTTTCGGATCTTACATCAATGAACTTTACACCTGCATTAACAATCAAAGAGGGCGGACTTATATATGACAGCTGTTGGTATCCACATATGAATTCCTGGGATCCAGTAACTTGCTGTTTCCTCAGCACGAGCAAAGAGAGTCCTGTTCATTTGTGGGATGCATTTACTGGTGAATTACGGGCAACATACAGAGCTTATAATCAGTTAGTGTTACTGACATAATCTGACAAGCTTCAAAGTAATGAATATATGAATGGTAATCATTTTTTAAAGTTGTTGTAATTATGTTTATCAGAGTTGATGAAGTAGAAGCATCGATTAGTACGCAGTTTATTGAATCTGGGAAAGAGGTGTGGTGTGGTTTCAAAAATGTTTTAAGAATGTTTGATACTGAAAGACCGGGACGTCAGGTAAAGACAATTCAGTTCAAAACAGACTTTCCAAATATGTCTGGATTAGTTTCTTGCATACGTGAAAATCCTATTATGCCAGGATTGGTTGCATTTGGAACATACTCGAAATATATTGGTCAGTAAAATGTGTCAAGTTTGAAACATTGTTTATCAATCCATTAGTTCTGATAATAATATCGTGTTAATAGGCCTTTACAAGGACGCACCTCTCTGTACATTTAAAACGGAAAGTGGAGTCACCCAAATTGAATTCAGTCCTTGTGGTACAAAATTGTTCTCAGCTGTTAGACGCAACAGCGAGTTTCTATGCTGGGATCTCCGAAATCCAGGAGTAGTACTTTATTCATTGGAATCTCGTCAGTCTAATACAAATCAAAGGATACAATTTTCTATGCCAGTTAATGGAGACCACATAGTCTCAGGTAAATTAATCAGCAATAGTCGTTAGCTTATTTAATTTCGTGGTACATGCTTTTTTTCTTTTAGGTGGAACAGATGGGAATGTAATTGTTTGGAATTTATCCCAATCAAAAGATAGTGAGATAGATTTACTTCCTCAATATAAAATGCACTTGTCTGATGATTGCATAAATGGAGTTAGTTTGCATAAAAGCTTACCTATACTTGCGACTAGTTCAGGACAAAGATTATGCGATATCGAAACTAGACATAGAGATAATAGTGTACGATTATGGTGGGCGTTCTGACAATAATGAAAAAAAGGTGTTTAATCAAGTGCTTTTAATATATTACATGAATTAAAAAACTTTTCTGTATATATAAATTTATTTATTTTACACATACCTGCTTTGGTTTCGTAAATAAAATTGTATTACCATAAAAAAATATACTGTATAAGCAAATTTAATAATTTTGTGTTCATTGCAATTTAAAATTCTTTTGCAACACAAAGATATATTTGCATTTATTCAGTAATGATGAATGGGATCGTCTGAAATGTTTATTTATGATGGTCAAATATATAAAATTACGTTCTGTATCATCTTAAATAACGTTTCATTATTATCGTATATATAAACTGTTTATAACCCAATCAACTTATTTCAGTGCACAGTAAACAAGACACTAACACAAGGTAGAAAAATTAATGGACATACTAATTCTTATGAAATACATAAGACAATTGTACAACCATATTTAACGGGCACATGTTGCATACTGTTAAATTATATTTTAATACACATGTCATACTTTCCGATGTTGAGAAGATCTTCTGATTCTTGCAGGAACTAAAAAAAGAAAAGATAAAAAATTATTAATTCTCTATAATGACGATATGGTGCAGATACTTACGTTTTTCAGGAGTATTCCAAGATATAAGATCTCTTTCAGAGATATTGCTTTGGTTTTCACTGAATCGTGTTTTAGTGCGTTTAAGATGTGGTGTCATGGGAAGTGTTGGTTTGCTCTCTGCACAAGCTGTGCAATCCTCCGCTAAGTACAGCATTGTAATAAATGATTGCATTAATATACATTAATAGTTAATTCTTCAATGTCTTTTGTAAAGCAAATATACCTGTAAATTTAACACTTTTCCTAGATGACCTCCTTTTTTTGTCAACTGTTTCATTTAAGGATATTTTTTCAAGAGCATTATTAATATCGTTAGTAACATGCCCCTTCTGTTGATTCTTATTAGAGACTTTCAATGAACTTCTTCTGGTCTTAGGCGTCTTATTTTCCTTACGCTCTGATTCATTCTCATTTACTGAATCCTACAAAATAGATTTCTTTTAAATACTATCCGAGTTAATATTATAAGATGACATAAATAATTAATAATAGACTTACTCTTACACTTTTTCTCCTAACTTTATATGTGTCCATGGTCGTGACTGTTCGACTTCTAAGAGTCCTTGTACATATATCACTTTCCTCTTTTATCTCCTTTTCATGGAAAGAGATTGGAGATATATTCGATACAGAATACTTTACACCCTCATGAGTATTATCACATATACCTTGTTCTTTCAAACCATTTCTAGGTGATGGAGTACTTGGAACGTCTTTCAAAATTGTCTCCTTAAGAGGCACGAGTTTAGTATTTACAGAGAAAGTTTCATTTGGATTCTTAATAGATAATGTTGAATGACCTTTAAATTCATTATAATTGCTCTTTTCAAAAGCTCGAAATATGTCTTCTGCTTCATCAGAACTGTCATTATCAAAGTTCAATTTCCTTTCTGCATGAATTAATGTATTTGGAGCTTCACTGTCAAAATCATAGCTGTCTATTTTAGCTAGTGCAGCAGCCAAATTTAATTTTGTTTTTAATTCTTCATCTACTGGAACCTCATTCAGTACTATATCATCGTCAAAATTTACCTTATGCATTGACCTGGTACGGGACTCAGCTTCAACAATATCTTCGGAACGTTTTAATATACTCTTGCCCGGTGTCTGATCAGAATTAACGTATAATATTGTATCGTCCAACTGAACCTCTGGTGTTTTACACATTTTACTAATTTTCATTATACACAAAGGACTTCGTAATTTCTTTGAAGTTTCCGATAGCTGAACTTTATGCAATAAGCTTAATCTGGCATTGTCCTGCTTAGCAGGTGTATATACTTGTTGGTTTGGACCAAATGACTTAGATCTTCTATTCTTTTGTGTACTAGGAGTTAGAGATTTTCTCGTAGAATGTCTTTTATTGGATTTAAATTCCTTTGTATTTGACTTTTCACTATTTGTTGAAATCTTGACGCGGCTGTTACTGTGAAAGACAATATCATCTGCATTTTCCATATTCTCAACATTTTGAACAGCTTTCTTTTTTCGTTCAGCCAATATTAAAGATCTTATAGAACTCTGCTTTGCAGATATTGTTTTCTTTTTTACAGTAACTTTCTTTCTAATAACAGGTTTAACGCTCTCTGGTTGATCTTCGATCCAAGCATTGGCACGAAGTTTTTCCAACTTATCAAAGCGAGAATCACAGTCTTTCACTTCCATGTATGCCATATCCCAAAATCCTTGTAAATCTTTACAGGTTACTAACATTTCTCCTTTTCCAGTTTCACAATCTGAAACTAATTTACGGAATCTCTCAAATTTTTTATTCATTAATAATTGTGTTTGGCCTACAGCTTGATTAATTTGATACTGAGCATCCTCTGTGACATTTGCCTCTGATTTAATTTGTGTCCACTTACTGCACAAGTCAGTAAGCCTATCTACTTCTCTGTTTAAAATAAATTTAAAGTATTGTGCTGTACGTTCTTCGTCCTCGATAGATATGTTAAGGTTCTTCATAACATTTTCTTTTGTAGGAATATCGCTTGGAGACCGACCAAGGCCACGTCGTACTTGTTGCTCTTTTCTGGCATTGTTCTTTCCACGACTCAGTACTATGTACGGTGAAAAGAAGACTGGTTCTTTCGGAGAACTTGTTTGTACCGATATTAATGAGACATTTTTCACTGCTGACTCTTCTGTACTACTGTCGTCTAGGACAGTGCTGTTTTTCAACGTTGATTCTTTTGAACGACTATTGTTCAAGACTTTATTATTTTTCAGTGGACTGTTATTCTCGTGATAAGAACTAAAAGTTCCACTATCATCTGATGATAATCGTAGTTTGATAGCTTCTATGGATGATTCCACATTGACACAAGGTTTCTCCTTTGTAATAATTTGGTCGTCCATTTCCTCAGAAGCAGGTAGTGACAAAAGTAATGATTTCTTCTTTTCTGCTACAGGTGTATATTGCACAGGTATTCTACCAAATGGAGGTATAGAAGATAAAAAACTGGGAGGTTTAAACTTGTGATTCGGTGGTGCAAATGATTCCTCCTTC
This sequence comes from Ampulex compressa, assembly GCA_038496175.1. Taxonomy (NCBI): domain Eukaryota; kingdom Metazoa; phylum Arthropoda; class Insecta; order Hymenoptera; family Ampulicidae; genus Ampulex; species Ampulex compressa. Next base: position 142,811 of record JBCFXI010000381.1, on the reverse strand, counting down.
TTTTTTGAAAGATTCTTCTGTTTTTTGTTTATTCCAGAATTTGACTGAAGTATAGGAATTTTAGTAACATTTTTCTGTGAAGCTTCTCCTATTGTTTTTGCCAATAGACGCTTTTCTGTAGCCCTTGTAATCCTTTTGGCCGGACTTGGTGGTTTAGTGCTATTTGATGGTATTGGAGTTACATCCTTGGTCAAAGGAGAATATAATTTGTGATGAACTATTCCAACTTTGAAAGCTGGTTTCTTTTTCTTCAGCTCAAGTTTCCTAAGTTTTTCACGTTCTACTTTCCATTTTAATAATTGCTGCAAACGATCCCCTATGACAGAAGATAAATTTTAAACTAACTAAATTTTCACATTTGTCTCTGAATAAAAAAAAATTATAGAAATAGTAGATCAAACCTAAGAAATATTAATAATATATCCATTACCGATATATTGATTATATTATGTCTAATTACATGAGAATACAAGGGTATAGATAACCCTTATATACCACAGTATTTCAGAACAGAGTTTTGCTTTAACACGGTTCAAGAATTAGATACAATGCTTGTACAACACATCGTCTTAAAATACAATTTTACATTAACATGTTTTGAAAATTAGAAAAATCTCAAAACAGCATAAAATGTAAAAAAAGTTTCTACGAGTAAAAGACATCTCATTCATAATTAAAGAAGTCTCTGTGCAACATGAGACATGATAAGAGATGTTATATCAGTTCGTTTGTAAATTTGTAAGTTTATCAGAATCTTTCATTTGTTTTGTTCATAGAAAGTTACATATATTTAACATCAGTCCTTATTGAGTTTTCAAATGCAATAATGTGATTACTTATATGATGAATAAAAATCCAGTTCTATTAACAAAAATTTGAGGTATAAGTTTTCATGACTTGTGATAAACTCGAATGGCTCATGGTTGCATTAATAGTGCTTGATAGGGATGGTAAAGAAAATATTATTTAACACACATTGATATGTAATTGCTTTTGATGAAATTTACTTTAACACAGATTTTTCCTTATGTATAAAAATTGGTAATTCGTTAATTTTTAATTCGTAAAAACTAACCACTTTTTTTATACCACTTCTTTGTTTTGTTTAACACGAATTCACAGCTTTTTTCAGGAATTTAACAATCATGGTACAAAAGGATTAGCTGCATAGAAAAATGTGGAATACGAAGTGGACAGATATGATTATATAGCAAATAGAGTCTGAAATTTCCAAGCGAAAAATTCGAGTCCAACTCCCACACATCTCTTCTGGAATACTTTCCATATAATATGTATACTGTACTTTGATGGTTTGGATTCCATCATAAATAAGTATTATGCCAAATAACCTTAATAGTTGGTGCGTTAAAAAATCATTTTACAAAAAATGTAAAATGAGTAAATTAGTAGATGAAAAGCAAATAGAAGTTATTATTTATAGTTGTTATTCATACAGATGCTGTGACATACTAGCACAAACCTTTATTTGACGGTTTCTCAATTTCAGGCTCTGGCAAATCTCGATTTTTAGAAAAAATCTTATCCCTGAGCTGTTTACGGGATCGTTGCTGCTTTTCAGCTCGAATTCGTCGACTTTCCGTTGCATTACCAAACGCGAATACTTGCCTTTTGTATCGTTGCTGTAATTCTGTCATGCTTTATACTGAAAAGATACGTTCAAAGTTTGCTATAGATAACTTCAAAATATGTCAGCTAAATCAGTTATTAAAGTTACATTAAACCGTCATGCAAGACTATTATTTGTGCCTACAACTACCCGACGACATCGCAGGACATCACGCAACTGAAACATTTCAAATCGGCGTCAAGTGGAAAGAGGTGGTATGCTAGTGATCTGATTGGCTCTTCAAGCTTTCACCGTATCTCTCATTGCCAATCCCACGTGGCGTTTCTCTTATATCCGTGCATGTAGCGTCACCTAGAATTAAAAAATATGCGATAAAAATAAGAATTGGCGCCAGTTGAACGTTCCGCTGTCGTCAAGAAAACGTTCGTTTAGATTGATTTAGGGCAACCTTTCTATTTATTATATTCCATATAGTAGCTTTATATATGCTTTTTTTTTAATGATATAAATTTATATTATTACCGATGTATTACATAATACATTAAATGAAGATACGCGTGCAATACCACAATTATATATAAAGATGATACAGTAGTCCTTTTTCTTATACCGATCATTTTTTAATTTTAATTCCACTTTAGGTGAAAAAAGGAATATTACGATCATTTTAAGGGATAAAAATACTACAACGTTTGAAAAAAAAAAAGAAGGAAAATATCGCATTAAAATGATCATTGAATAGTCAAAGGAAGTGTCTATCTCGTGCATCATATGCGGAATGTAAAACGGTTTCTTCTGTTTAGCTCATCATTAGGCAATTTGTAGATTAATTTACGCACTCGTTTCCCGCCTAGTTTAACGATCAGTGTGACGCATGCAAAACAAAGTGCAAAATCGTGCTTGTCCTTCTTTGTAATTATCACCATCGAATACTTCAATCATCTATCATTTATTTCATACACAATTCCATCAGAAACATTCTCGTACGATAAGTAAACTTAAACCTGCTTTTTTTTGTATGGCAAATCGAGCCATTCAATTCATCATATCACAATAGACCTTGTAGTACCTAACCGTGTCACCATTGCTACGAATAATTCTCACATTTCTTACCTCGTTCTACCTTTCTAAATTTTCATTTTCCGCGTTTAGGGGCTCAGAATTCAAGTTACTTGTCGACCCGTAATTTACGTGTCGCACGTGAAAGATCTAAAAAAACTATATTTGCAGCTGGTGTCAGTTATTTGCTACGCCACTGTGATTCCCTTTTCATATTTATCCGCGAAGGACTCACCCGTCCGTCGCTTGTAAACGGAGCCCGAGGTCGATGAGCGGACCGATCGACGTGCGGATTCGCCGGGAGTGTAAATCGTCTAGCTGGTGGCGGCGTGCCTCCTTGCGCCAAAACAAATGCCCAGTTTTCGTTTGCTGCGCCGTTGAGAGATGAAAATGCTGTGAGAGAGCTGGCCGTGCTTGCCTGCTCAGTTAGGAAACCCGTCGCTCCAGCGAAAATCGGAGCGAATTCGCGAATACCCGGTCGCAAGATAAGGACTGAGCGGAAGCAAAAGTTCTTGGCGATAATTTTCTCCGTGTTCCGATACTGAGCTACTGGCGGTTTTCCCGCGAAAGAAAAGCCCTGGCGTGGCTGATTACATCGCCCGTGGGATTTTCGACCGCGAAAAAAGAGGAAGAACCAGAGGCCGGTGGCGATATGAGCGAATTTCCACGGTATTGAAGCGTTCAGTGGTAAACGAGAAGATACGCAGATATGTCCTCCAGTGTGCAGTCCTTCCCGAGGATGCTGAAAATGCTCCGGGAAAACGGCACCGCCAAGGAAAAATGCGAAGCTTTAACCTATATACGGAGGTAGTATTTTGACCAGGATTGTGCGCTGCACGTTTGTCGCCCCGATGCGAGATTGATGTTGAACCGTAGGATTTCATCGATCCGGATACATTGCGATCGTTTAGCCGAAACATCTGGTTTTGAAGAATTTTTTTTTCTTTTTTTTTTAAGAACTTTTTTTTTAAGAACATTTTTACAGCAATATGTTTATGCAAGACATTTGTTACGCACTATGCCGTATTTTTAAATGAATTGTATTTTGTAACTTTGATAATATAATGGTCTTATCCCTGTCCTATCTTGCACCGTTGTTTGTATTAAAAAATCTGTTACTTGTGTTATACGTGTTATACTCGTGGAATGGCAGTATGATGATATTGATTTATTTCATTGACTCTTGTTAAGCAATGAACTTTTTTTTAGCCATGGAAAGAAATTGCAATCTGCCGGTGTTATTAAGGAAGAACAGTACAAAGAAATATGCAAATTAGTTATTGACACGTTTACCAATAGGGATGTCAACGTTCAGCATGAGGCATACGAAACGCTCAATATTATTATTCATTGTTTCAAAGATCACACGTTAAATCTATTTGAAGCAATGTTACGGACATCTAGGAAAGACAGGTGTGTTCCTTAAACAATGTAATGGAACGATATGGTAGATAGAGTTGATATTAATTATATCATAACTTTAGGTTGAAGATCCTTAAACTGCTAGAGGTTGTGGAAGACAATGCTATATTGATGGCCAGTAATGATGTACAGGCAATAAATTTTTTTAATGACTGCATGCGTAGTGTTGATCCTACTTTGATGGAGTGGATAGCACCAACAGCTTGTACGGATAATATATTAATGTTGACGGAAGCAGAAAACAGACAATTGTCGGATGTTCAAAGAATAGAGGAAGAGATGATTTCTTATGCCATTATGTTATTAAGAAGATTGTATAAATTTGCGAATATAACATTTGATGATAAGATACAGAGGGTATGGTCATTATGATATAGCAATACAGTTAATGTTTGAGAAGAACAGATAGTTGTTTACCTGCATTATTGTTGCAGTTTGATACTTTAGTAATGGACAAGGTAATGGTCTTGGCTTATATGGGTCATAAACGACAGCGCGGTCCTGCACTAAAAGTTTTACAGCAAGCAGTAACAACAAATATTGCATCTCATATTCGTACTGACTTCCCAGATGCCTGGAATAGGTATAAATCGACATTACAATCCATTTATTGTAAACGTATGTTGCTCTTGGTTGGAGGATGTGAAATGGACTGGGCTACTCAGTGGAATGTTAGTATACAATTTCTGGGCACAGACTTACATCGTGGAGCTGGTCTCATAAACAATTTACTCAGTGTTGAGGAAAGAGCATTTAAATCTACTGACACAATTATACGACGGTAAGTAAATCTTTTCCCTTGAATATAGGTATTGCTATTGAACCTCACTGAAAGTATTCGTCATTGTATTGCAGACAAGCTTTTCTGTCATGGAAACTGTTGGTGGATAACTTTGCTTTAGATCCACAAGAACTTGCCACTGCAAGGCGAATAAAATTACTATGCATACCACTGAATGCTAAAAATAGTAAAACCGAGTTAATTGCATTGACGAAGTTGGAAGTTTGGTGGCATTTGATCATTAAACTTTACAAAGATATTGCCAAATTTGTCAACCCTGTTATAACACAATTTTTAAACTTTTGTTTTGGACCTCTTGGAGATACACCGTTGCTTTCATCTAAATTTGATGTTGTTTTCTCTCCGGGAAAAAGATTTTTTAAGACGAAAGTTGTTGCTGTGGATGCTTTATGTCAGCTTCTTGTAACAAAGCATGAAAATCATACTGTCTTTAGTCCAATATTGGAAGAAAGACTGCCACATGCTATAACAGATCCTGTCTTCCAGGAAAGTTATAAAAGTATTATTCATAGTGTAGGAGAAGCTTTGCTTATCCTCGGTCAACTTACAGATACCGAAATGAAAAATAGGTATTCACTTGGTAAAATACTGTGGACAAGCCTAATTAATTATGTGCAAGAATCTAAGATTGAATCGAAAGTAAGTTAAGTCTGCTGATGTTAATATGGAATTCTGAATAGTTGTTAAACGTCAATTATTACAGGAACCTGTTTACAAGGACATAATACTGGTTGTAACAGAATTGCTGGACCATGCCACAGATAAATCTATGGTTAAAGAGATAATTCATAATGTTATATTACTTGAGTTTAATAACATCAGTAAGCATTTCAATTTTCAAGATGACACAGTATCCAAATTAGTTATAAAACTTCTCTCGGGTCCGATATTCAGTGATATGACAAAGTGAGTATTGTGGCTAAGTGTGTCTATTGAAATTTAAATGAAGTAATTAGTGAACTACCACTTGATTTAAGGAATCACTTGGATGCGTTAAGATCCCTAGTATGGCAATGTATTAAACCAAGAACAGAAAAAACCTATTGCTCAAATTCTCTAAAATTTATGGGAACAATTTTGGAAAAGCTGAAATTATATGCAGTAGAACATAATGCGTAAGTCAATAATGTTATTATATTCGAGTAGTCTAAAATATAATTTTATATGACCATTGTTGAACATATTTCTTAGGTCTGCTGTGGCCGAATTATGGAATGTATTAGCAGAAGTTTTAGTAAAATACATGGAGAATTCTCAAGAAATTAATGAATGTAATACAACAGGATCTAATTTTGAAACTGTGAATTCCATTCTAATATTTCCATTTACCTACATATTTTTGCAGGACCCTTTACAGGTTTTAAACCCTGCATTTTGAAAATATGAAATTAAAAAAAAAAGAGGAATTTTTTATTTAATATATGTATATCTTACAGGTGCAAGGTCTTGCAAAAATCTGGAAAAGTTTATATAAGCACTTTGAGGAAAAAGCAGATTTAATACCGAGCATAACGTCCAACGAAATTTTACTCGGTACTGCTAAAGCTCTGCAAAATTGTTTACATAAAAACAAAGCAAGTTGTAGCCTTATCATTCATTGTTTGGATGCATTGCTTAGTACTATCGATTACAAGTGTTTAGTTGGTATGACCGTAAATAAGTCTAATGCTTAGCAGCACTGCCAGCTAACGGTTTTATATACTACCAGCATATTAATTTTTCAGCACAGGATGAAATTCCATCTATTGTAACACTCATAGTGGATCTTATTCTGAGCTCTATGAAAAGCACACACGGTACGGAATGTGAATCTGCTCTAAAAGCATTATCAGCAGTTCTTATCACTGTATATGGACATGATTCTCGAAAAGTTGTGACTTATTTGCAAGCTTGCAAACCAGCAGTAGAACTCATGCTCACATCAGAGTCAAAAACATTATACAAAGAAGTATGTTTTCATTTTTTTTTTTTTTATGAAAATGTTTACTATGGGCTGTAAACTCATATTCTACTATGTTCATAGATTGCTAACACATGGGAAACAGTTATTAGCATTTTCAAAGGACTTAATCAGTCTGTTAATTATGATCTTCTATCATCATATAAAAATGCTATTATTCACGCATTTAATCATCCTAACATGGATATAAATATACAGGCGATATCTGTCTTGGATATACACGATGTTGTGAATAACAGTGCTAGATGTATATTGGAAGAATTAGAGAAAGAAGTAAAAAAAGATAATGTACACATAAAATTCGAAAACATTAAGAAAAAAAAAGAGGATACAGGTAAATTAACTAAAGCAGTGAAAGTGGTTGGCAGTTTCCTAAATAAAAAATCGGAATGTACAGTCCCGAAATTTAAGAAACAAGGTGAGAAGGTTGAGAAAAGGCCAATATCTCCAGAACCAGATTCCCAGGTAAGTAAATGTTCCTTAAATCTAAAATATTCAAATAATCAGTTCTCAATTTTCCTTTCTTTATTTTAGGATTACGTTTTTATCAAAACGGATTTAAAATTTGACGTTAATCGTTTGACTGAGCATCAAAAAGAAACATTGAAACGTAAAAGGGAGGATATCCCTGCATTATATAATGACCTTTCTCAGTCTTCCTCCCAAGATACTCAGCACTTGCAAGAATGGTTCGATATAAAAAATAAACGTATTGAAGAAACGGATAAAGCCTCCAATAAAAAATCTGATGAGCTTGTAATGGATATTCTTGATCATGATGCGAATAAGGAAAATAAAATTGAAATTGTATCAGAACTTGCCGACAAAGCACTGTCAGTCAATAATGATTCAAAATCTGTAGAAGTTGAACAGAATGTATCTACTGTACCCAGTGCAATGGATGATACAAGAAAACATGATAACGTCGCGACAGATGCTCATGAAGAACGCTGCGAGGCGGAAAAGGACAGTCAATTGCAGAACGATGAAGTGGCAACAACTGTTACGCCCATAACTTCAAAAATGTTCACCACAACAGAGCAAAATACCGAAACTAAGGACATTGTGGAGTCATCAGAATTTGTAGCAAAGAGATTGAACTTTGAATCCCATGAAGAATTTCCAGAAAACAGATCTAATGAGAAGGAATCGTCCCCATCGGTATTGGATAGTGGTAGACGTCGAAGTCGAAACAACGCAATAAAAGCGAGTCTGGTTCAAACAAAAGCGGAGGAAAGTGCGAATAACTCATCAGAGCCAAGCACTGGCCAAATTGTACAGAGGACATTGAGAACTAAAGTAATTCAAGGCAAATCTGTTTCATCTCTAAGACAAAAAACGTCGGACACTGTTGGCAAGGATAAACTGACTGTCGGAATTAGAAGGGGCGTTAAACGTAAATCAGCTTCTGACAGTGAATCTGAAGGGATGAATCAACGCAGAAGACGAAAATTGACGACCACCTCTGAAATTCCAAGCGATAATGAAAGTGTAAAATCTACAGAGAGCGATAATCTGGGCATGCATACAGATGGATCAAGTGAAAGTGGAAGTGTGAGTCAACGTACAAAAAATGAAATATCTCGGTTACAGATAAATATGGTATTTGATAGCCCATTGCCTAATCGGCGTAGATCAAAAACCCAAGAGGAGGGTAACAAGGAAATTAATGTGAAAAATCAAAATTCACCTGGGAATATGGGATTTAGACTGCGATCAGCCGATGGAAAATTTTTAAACACTGGAAAGAGAGGATCAAAGATTGTAGAAAAGCAAAGTAAACTTAGCACAGGACAGCGCACAATGACCAGAAGGAGAAAAAAAAGCTTGAAGGATGAAAATAAGAAATTTGAAGAATCACACGAAAGCCAGGACACACAGCAGGCAGTATCAAGCGTTGAGAGTGGAGTAGAGCCAAATAATTCAGAGAATACAGATGCATCAAAGGTAGAATGCAGTCCCACAATTTTGATGAAGAGTAAACCAGATGTGCAGCCTAATGCATTAGAAAATGATGAAATCTATAAAGATATTTCACCACCTGAAAGTAATGAAAAAGAAACGAGTGAACCAGAGGTAAATGAAACTGATAAATCTGAACAGCCCCCAATGCCTTTACAAGAAACATCACAGAGTCAGGATGAGTCTGGAGACATTGTTGAAAGTTCCCAACAATCGAGCATATGCTTCAAATTAGAAAAAAAGTACAATGAGAAGCAGTGCTTTATCAAGATCAATAAAATTGGCGATACCTATGTTTCTAAGCAAAGCGAACCAACAAGTCCAAAAAATGTATCTAATCTTGTATCAGATAACTCTGTTAACAAAAATGATGAAGTACCCACAAATGATAATACTCAACACCAACCACTGGAATCTGTGAACCCTGGAACGATTGAGCCGAGTGAAAATACTCCACAAGAGGAGGATAAGAATTCTTCTTCCGATATACAAAAAGTAGTTGATGTCTCTCCATCAAGCAAGACAGCTTCTATTATAAATTTTTCATCGCCAAAGACTAACGCGAGTCGTTACATAAAGTTGAAAGTTTTTCCTGGCCAAGGACGTGCCGCACACATGTTAGGTCTAGTAACGAAGCAGGGCAGAGTAGAATCTGATAATCAGAACGTCAAATGCGATGAGGAAGTTATGAATAAACGTTTAAAGTCAAAGGACTTGGATAATGAGGTAGTTGCTGGTAAGAAAGAAAGAATTCCCATGCTTAAGGAAGTCGACAAAATTGGAGGACCTTGCGGTAGTCGACAGGAAAAGATCTTCAGTAATATGCGATCGACAGACTATTGTTCCTCGCCCCCCTTAAAGCTATTTTCCAATCTGAAGAATGACGGAGAAAAAATCTCTTCCAAATTGGATAAAACCATAATGGATTATACACTGACACATGGAGACGGTCAGGTTGAAAAAGAAAATGAGGGAAGCATATCGCCTTCCTTTCAAAAGGACGAGCTACCGATGTTGGAATGGTCCAGTGCCAATCCGCCTTCGTTAACCGCCTCACCCAGCGCCAGTATTCTTAAGCGGCATCGACAGTCTGTACCAGAACCAGACCCAGATGTAACGACGCCTAATAAGGTACTTTGATAATTTAAGTTACATACAAAATTGCATGCGCAGACCATTGCTCTGCTCATAATATCTTGTATCGCGTGTACTCTTTGTTTCAGAGAAAACGAGTAAGTTTTGCGGATCCTCCGGTTTCGAAGGAGATGGGTTATGAAACTGCAAATGTCAGTTCTCCTCATAAAGTAAATAAATTCTCCACATCGCGAGGATTAACGCCCAGAAAGGATTCACCCCTTAGGCCTAAGCAAACCAAGCTAAAGACGATTTACATAGACTCGAATAAAATGAACAAGGACGACAAAGCTCTGATGGCGAACACATCCGACGTTGACTTGCAGTGCGAAAGAGACAACGAAATATTAACAAAAATAGCCGAGGAGTTGGAGTATACCGAGAATATGTCGATGGACGTTGATCCTCATACATCGTGCAGTTTCATGGACAGCGAGGACATCATTGAGGCACCCGAGGCTAATTCGTGCTCCAAAGTTATGCTAGATAATCTGACTCTCGAGGTTGAAATAGCGGAGGATTCCGTCATAACCAAAAACGTCGGTCCAATGTGCGTAGATGAGAGCACCTTGAAGGATAAGGCATCGTGTGTCGCGGCTGCTTCGATGAAAGAAATTGAGGAAGAAGATCTCGAGACACAGGAGGATATCTTCGCTCATGTGAATCCCAAGAAAGACGATCTGCAGAGAAACAATGAGTCGATCGTCTCGCACAACTCATCCGTGCAACATAGTACGCCTGACACTCTTAAACTAAACGTTACTAATGACTCCGTTCTGGACAGCTTACCACAAAAGGACCTGAATTTGGAATCCTTAGACGACACAGTGGATGCAGCGAATCTAACCACTCTCAACTCGACAGCCAATTCCGATGAGATTTTTTGTGGAAAACTGATGCGAACAAGCACACATGCGGCTGAAAACGTTGAAGAACAAGACACCCTACCGGCAACAGATTCGGTGTTTGCCAGTCTACCTTTAAGCCAGGAAAGCATGAGTTCGACACAGTCAACCGCGGAGATTCCGGAATTGGAGCATTTGGACTCTACGTTGCCGATTTATCCCCTTTTGACGAATTGTCAGGAACCCATAAAGTCGATCGTTGCACAACTCACCAATCCATTATGGATCCAGCACCTCTCAGCGTACTTTGCAAACAGAGGTTTACACACCGTGGGTGATCTCGCACAGCTATCTGAGAGGGCTGTGAACAGAATACCCGTTAAGGGTAATCCAAAGATTGACTTCGTCAAAAGTGTCTTGGAGAACTTTGCCAAGACGAATGTTTCTTGTGCGTCGATTAAACAGAAGAAACAGAATGACGATGCAATGAATAGCAGTCATGGTTCTTCAACGTCTGCCATGGTTTCTCAGGATAACAATACAACATCTACGAAGGGGCAAAAGGAATCCCCAAATCACAGTACTCCTCTTGCCCAAGCGGACAAAGTGCTCGACACTGGGTCCAATGATCCATCGTCTACAGTGCCTAATCAGTTAATGGAATGCTCTACGAACGATGATCCTTCTAGTACAGAAACGTCTTCCGAGTCTAAAGTACCTAAGGTCGTAATACCAATGACCCAGGATGTGTCTTTTTCACCAAATCATCAGAATTCATCCACGACATTTACTTTGTCAACGAGTACATCGACGTTTAACCTCACTGATTTGACGTAAGTTTCAGTATTTTCTTCCTTGATTTTTTAGCTCTCCATCTCTCTGGTGCATCATGTTCTTTTCACAAAAATATATTCTCCGTAGTCGGATGTTCAGCAAGCCTGTATCGTCTGTAAAGGAAAAAATGAATAAGTCGGATAGTAGTCTTGAAACTTCGAACGTGTGCGTATCTATAAATCCAAATAACAGTATGCAAGCGACGAAAATTGTTGGAGTCTGTACTACACCGGTTTCCACGTCAAAAGCGTTGGTCAAAAAGGCCTCAAAATCCGTTGGCTCTCAGATGGCATTGGAAGATCTGTTGGACGAAATTGACGTGAATTTGGTGCTACAAAGTGCAGTTAGAAGGAGCAGTGCGGAAAATATTCTTACACAGTACAAGGTAAGTGCGTTGGACCCTTTTCGCAAAAGTGTTTCAAATAGTTTATAATTTATAAGCTGTTTATCGTACATTCGTAGAATAAAATGAAGCACATGTCAGAGACTGAATTGGAGAAGGAAACTGTGCGGATGCTTGGTCTGCATAATAAAATGAACAATAACGAAGTAACTTTAAAAACCGCTTGTCGCGCATGCGGTGTTAACAAAGTATTGCTTCGTCTACCGGATATTTTCGGTGCCGACAAGCAATTCTTCGTCAAGGTTCTCAACGCCTATCGTAAAAAAATAAAGGTAACCGATTGCTTGAACATCCTCGATTTTAGCGAGATAAAGGACGCGATATGTCAGAAGTGCACGTCTTCGGAACTTGCCGAAATGTTGTCAAAAAAGTTGAAGGAAGAAGAACAGCAGGGCATCAGGGAGCCCATGACTGAACTGTCGAGTTTGAACGCAATGCTGAAGAGAGTGCCTATGGACGTCATTATAAGTCACACGGTCGCAAACGACGAACTGATTCCTTCTCGAGTAGTTTTAGACATAGCCTTGCAGAATAATAGTCCGGATAACATAGCGAGGGCATTGGAATCGCAGTCGGTGGTTATAACCAAAAGCATCTTCGACAAACTTTGGTCATCGCAACTCGCTGTCGAGCACATCAAGAATTCGGACGAATCCAAGGAATCCTTACTCGGTATATTTAAAGCGATTAGTTCGAAACTCAGCGAGCAGGAACTTCTAGATGCCTATCATCAATCAATGAAGGCCAAGCTAATCACGGAAGATACGAACGAGTAAAGGCAAGGGTACCATTCGGCGACTGTATTGCCAGTTTTATTTATGAATAACAATCTTGACTTAGAATTAGAGATAAGAGTTGTGAGGAGTTGGCAGATGAAAAATCGCTTCGACCATTTACGCGTATGGTGTAAAATTTCTTTCGCCTGTTTGACCCGTAATTGCCATTTTCGCGGGCACCATATTCATCACCTCGATTACGTCTCACGTTACCGTTTTTTGTAGGTGTATGTTCTACAAATTACAATGCATAGTGAATATTGATTAGCTTTCGAATTATATACCGAAAATTAAGAGTTCGTAAGCATACCATTTGGATCTAGGCTTTGATTTGAGTATTATTATTCCAATCGTGAATCGTTAGAAACATTGCCCGTGTACTAAATAGCACACTGCCAATATTTTTTGGAGGAAACATGACTATTGCTTCGATTGCAACTTTCTTGCATGTACAAGTACCACGAAAGAAGGTAATTGGAATACGCTCGAATGTATATTTACCTTTCATGTCTCATCACGAAGATTTGCTGCGATCAAAAATATTTGACTTCTTCACAAGGATCGAGAAGATTTTCAAAGTATTTTCCAGGTTGGTGTTATTGCCAAAGTAATCGTGGCAGTTACCGCTGTCATATATTTTCTCGTTTATTTATCCAACAGCACGGAGGAAAAGATGTTTACCAATTTTCAATTGGTTAAGCAAAAAGTTGAATTGAATTTCTAGGCTTAAGCACTTAGCATTGTAAATACGCACATGTATATCTACTATTATAACCCACGATCATATATTTAATACTTACCACGCTTTGTATTAGTTTTATTTAAGACACATTTAAAACTTCGGCAAATTTGCAATTTTTTCATCTTTAATTGCGACAATTATTATAACGATTATTTACAGTAGATGAAGTACGTACCCAGTGTAAGTGTGACCTGGAATAATAAATTGCTATTTTATACAAAGTGATCTACCCGCATACGTTTTAATAATCCGAATACGTGTCTTATCTCTCTTATCTAATAAGCATCTTACAATCATCAAGTGTATTCTCTTTTAAAAAATATTTGATGCAGTTATCCACTTGTAAATATTTATTACGGTAAGTGCAAAATGGAAGTATGTGTTTTAAAATATATACTCTTATCCAGTATTTATCTTTTTGCACTAAAGTATTTTTCTTTGTTAAATGGTTATCTATAAGTAATTATTTTTTAATTTCATAGACTTTGCACTATGTTTTGTACAAAAACTTGCTTTTGTCTTATATTATTTGCATTGCGTCTTATCTCACAGGATTCAGGTAACAAGGGTGTCGTCAATTATTAATGAAATTTTATATTCCCAGGGGAGTTTGTATCAAAATACGATGCCGATCCTTCGACATCACGGGATTATGCGATATCTTGGTTCTTATTGCACGTCCCTTGGCTCGGTGCAAGTGAAATACGAAGCTAAGGGTTATTTTTATCCGACTTTTATTTTTGTATCGTTCGTACATCCACGAAAAATCTTACTGTAATAACACGCTATAATAACAATCACTTTGACAAAGACAATGATCAGACACCTGCTGAAATATAACAAATAATCATTCGTTACAAGTAAATGCTTCGTAACATTTTATGTCATTTTTTCACTAAAATGTAATACTTCATCTCTTCATATTTACGGAATAGCTTCGTGGATGATTTTCTTATCAACTTAAATTGCAATGCATCATTACAGCAGCTTAAAATGAAAACATCAAAATCAATTAATCGCCAAAACATTCTATATTATAAAACTACAGATAACATATTTAATTATTCTTCGAATGATAAAATAAACCAAGTTAGGAATTGCTGTTTAACTCGTTCCGTGCCAGACCGATTATTCGTTACTTTCTACGTTACTTCTACGTTACTTTCATATTTTTCATTTTCATTCAAGCCATACGGGGTGTATCTCGCCACGCTATTACAATTAGTTGCTAACGTATGTCTGATGAGTTTTATAATTGGTAAGAGGCAATGCCTTTTAAATTTTTCGTTTTGCAAGAAAAATTCTAAATAGCCTGAATTGAGAAAAATTCAGCGTGGGGCGTATACGCCCCACGCAGCACGGAACGCGTTATTCAGTAATCAATTTACATTACACTGGAATGCAATGTCTCATTAGTCCTTACAATTCTGCACGATTCGATTTATTTCTTAATTCACTATGCCATTATTGTCACGTTTTTCTTGTAATTATAATTGATTCAAATTTATCGAATTAGTCTCTCATTACAATCATAATTAACACTCGCAAATTAAGCGATATATCTGGGTAAGCCATGTTTCTGGCGATTAATAGGCTCAGGAAGAATATCGCAAAACGAACTTGCAGACGCTTATAAGCCATAGGCCAGTTCCAGAAGCAGGAGGCAAGACTTTTTTTCATCTACACCGCAGTGATACGCAATAATCCTGCATATTAGCCGCGCTCTGGTTTAGGATCGTTTCTCGTTTGTGTCTCTACCACCCCTCCTTCTTTTTTTTCCTCCCGTAGTATGAGAAGAAAGCTTTATACCATTGACCGTACACGTGATACGTATCGTGGTTCACCATCGGAGATATTTTCTGTCGGTGTGTGGACTACTTCTCTATGTAGTTGTACTATGGGGGATGGAACGCCTGCGCGGGGTGAAATGCACCTTATATAAGGAGACAACACGTTCTAAAGCGGTACTCACATTTGAAGAATCACATCGCGAGAACACGGTGATCTTCCTGGAAATGGGGCTGACAAGAGGCTACCTCATAAGCCTTCTTCTCTATATCTCAGTTGTCAACGAGATTCGTCTGCCCACGGTGAGCTAATCAATTTTCCTTTAATATGTGAAACAGCACACTGGTTAAATGTTAACGCGAAAGCCAACTTGCCGAAAGATAAATATAAATTCTTAACATTGCACATTCGAGTCGTTCTTTTTTAAAGCTACTTTCATAGAATAGGATTACAATGATTACGAAAATATCTGTTGAATGTACTCGTTCATTTATAAAAGATATTTGTGTGTTACTCAAGAAGGGCCGTTTTTTTTTTTAATTAATACGAAGCGATACAAAAGTAAAGTATTTTTATATTTGTTATGTCGATTGTTCTATATGGGGACAAACAAATTTGATTATTACAAAGATCGAAGTTTTGCTGCACGGTTTAGAATACTTTTATATATGTAAACGTAAGATAAGTAATTATGAGTATTTAAAAACGAGCAAGTATTTTTATTCACATTTTTCCTTATAAAAGCTTATATTCGAAGGTTTTCGGACGTTTGCACAAATCGAGGTAGTGGCTATAACTCTCACCCGCAAGCTGTATACGCTTAGACAATTAATAGGAATGATTTGTACGACGCTGCTACCGATTGGAAAATTGAAAGACCCTGTCGAAACTGCGCGGTCCGGTACCGCCTCCCCATTATCCGGCTTTTAACGGTCTTTACAAATCTGGAACAAAGGAAATTGTTGATCGCATGACTTGAATCTCCAAATATCAGAAATTTGTCTGCACGTGCATTTAGAAGATAATTAGAATTTACGCGGAAATAGGCATTTTCATTAACCTCACGGAGTTCACATCCGACAACTTTAAGCTCCTAGAAGCGTATGACGCCAGTATCACCGACATTTAGACTACTATCCTTGCTGAAAGCGGAAAACATGAACGCTGAGTATTAGAAATATTTTAATGACTTTAACTATTTTACGTTAAAGTTTAGTGAAACAGATAGTTGTATTCTTTAATTGAATTGGAGGCTTTTTAAAAAAGAACCATGATCAACTAATTTGAATAGATTATGTATAACGACCTCGTGTGGAAAATATGTAATTTGTACCACGCAAAGCTTCATATTAATCTTTTATAGGTTGATCTGATTTTGAAGTCGCATACTAATATAATATACATACTATATATTCGTATTTTGTTCATTAATACAATTTTTAACTGCAAAGTGGTATATATATCCTGTTATATTATAACGCCCTATTAATAACATAACCAGTAACATTCTTAAATACGTTCAGTAATTTTTAAATAAAATATTACAGCAACTCTTGCAAGTTGTCTGCAAGTGAAGGTTATAAAGTCTCATGACAAAATTCGGTCCTTAAAGCGTTAAGCATAATATAGGAATCATGTCGCTTAAAAAAAAGTGTAGATATTACGTGACATACGATTTCTCATGAATAAAATAATTTTTTCTTATTCCGTCAGAAATTTTTTCTCAGTCACATATGAGGTTCAGTGATTCTGAGTATCAAACACATTTATGCAGTACAGTTTGTCGAAACAATGGAATTCCTAAGTGAATCCCCGTTTTAAAGATTTTACGCAAACGGCGAACCGTATTGGAAAAGGGATTTATCATAGGCTTTCCTCTTTGTATTTCACAGATGTTCCCAGGAAAATCCTGGTAGAGCTTTCCACAGGAATATCTTCAAGGTGCATTTTCTTGTAGTAGTATGATCAGAGATTTACGTGATCGTATGTTAAAGAATTTTTGTGCCAGAGCTAACGCAACACATTTCGTACTCCTGAACTACATTTCGGATTTAATAATTATTCGATTATTCAAATATTATTGACTTAACAGAGCATATGTTGTAGGCTATAAATATATTTTCTAAAAATATGCTAAATTTCAGTCATATTTACGTCGTTTAACTCATGTTTAAATTCTTTAAAGGAATATCGAATAAGTTATTTTTAATATACTGGTCAATTATCTGTATTTGTACAGTGTCTGTCCAGCGTTATGTACGACTTTGCATCTAATAATGTAGTACGTACGTGAGAAGGTCGGAGGAAGCTGAAAAACTCTTGTGATGTGATGAACGCAAGACGTTTTTTAATTTTATACCGCAAATTTGTATAGGCTACAATTACTTTTCCTTTTTCGTTTTTATCACTAAATTTTCTGAGTCTTTCGGCAAACTTACTATCCTCGTGTGTTTATTCGATACTGTATCGCCAACCACCAAGCGGATTGAACAAATATTTCCCCAATTGAGTATGAGCATGTCTACAAACAGAGGGTATAATAGGGGAAATAAATGGATTTTATTTGTTATTTTTATCGAGACTTATTTCACACATGACCACAATTAGGCAAGAAAAACGTAAAAAAAAACGTATGAAAACATTTTGTACCGAAATACGCATAAAAAGATCTACATATAATGCAGAGAACAAGAAGCTAGATAAGAATAAAACAATTTGAGATTTTATTTAGTTTTCTCAATTGTTCTTAAATTGCAAAGTCTTATAAGTTCAAACTACATTACGTTGTTTCGCTTTGAATTTTTCTCGAGTTTGAGGACGATTATTGCTGTCTTATTCCAACTTAATACTTATGGATTCCTTGGCCATAAGGTAACAATATCCAACACTTAAGTATGTATAATTATGCGTAAGACGAATAACACAAAGAGGTTTCACGTTGTATTCGACAATAGATGGTATCTAAGGCGAACCTGTTGCAGATGGGCGTATCGTAGTGTAGAGAAAAAAAGAGGTATATAAGTTGTACTGTCAAGAACGTGATTTTATTGATCCTGACTATAAGAAAGCGCATTTCAAGCCAACCGATCCATTAACCCTTAGAAACCTGATATTCCAAATTAAATAAAAAAAAAATATCAATGTATTTATTGTAGTATCCCGATAAAGGGAAAAATAATTTAAAAATCACAATACATATTTGATATATGTATTTCGAAAGAAAAGCAGGTATCAATTTTAATACTTTAGGCTTTCCTTGAAGCAAAACAGGCCGTTGCCAAGAATAATTACGTTATAGTAAAAATGAGATACACACCTATTTCAAAAGTATTTTTATCGTTCGGAAAAATGAAAGATTTATTCCGCTAAACTTTTTCTAAAAGTATGTCAATACTGCGGGAAAACAAAATGTCATATTATTTGAACAATTTTGACAGCTGACGTTTATTTTTTTCACTTTTGTTCAAAAGAAGATTATGCAATGGTAACATACATACAGTCAAATATTAAAAACAAACCAATCGCAAGTGTACAATTCGATTTAAAAGTCCGTTATTAAATTTGAAACTTAGGGCATTTAAGGGTTAATGCCAAAGACGTGAAATTAATTACTCAGCATCACATTCAGTATTATCTATCCCGATGTGCGCGATCGTAAGCTGCAGCTTACAGACGTCGAAGTTTAGTTGGTTGTCAAGATATACTCCTGCCATAATTTCAACAACCACGCGAAAGTGGTAAAATATTAAGTTGAACGTGCTCTACCGCGTAATGCATCGCACGACTTGTTCGTGAATAGACTGCAATTATCCTTTAGCGGCAGACTTTTCATTTGAACGCGTGCTCTTGAATCAAGATGAATTATCGCCGCTCATGCTTCGAGTGCAAACAAGACTGTTTTCAATCAGCGTGTGGTTATAAAGGAAATTATCCGAAACATTCGAGAAACAAGCCCTGTATGGCAAATAGTTTTTATTAAAAGCTATCCTCAATAATTGATGAAATCCAATGTCCTGTCTGTGTTTTTCTAATTCCATTGCACTCCTTTTCTTTTAAATCAAATTTAGCTTATTCGATCCGCTTGTAACGATATTACTGATGACAGAGGACATTTTTCGGAGGTCGGCTATCAAATTATCGGCGTGTCATTAGGCAACGCGCATTTAGATTAAATTACGAGTTTAGTGATTTTCTAAAAAATTTACGTAACTTTGATGGCCTGTGGCATTTGGCGCTACAGGCATACATATTGTTGCGGTGTAAATGGCTGTGGGCGTTCTTAATCGACGAAAACAAAAGGCCAGCTGCTACACCTCTACATTATAGCGATGTTGTGCAAACATTTCTCTTAGAGGAGCACGTGCATGCCTATCATGTCTGTGAACGAAGGTAAGGTTACTGTCGAGAAATGCGTTTGCAAACAACCCCCTTAAGTCGCACAATGTGCGCGAGTGAGACAGCATGACATGTCGGGAATACATATCAATCTATACTTAATTATATATACTACTTAGTAGATACGGGAATAGGAAGCTACGTAAATAATCGGAATATTACGGATTATTGTAATGATAATGCGCGATGTATCCATAAAACAATATTTAAGCTAAAGTAATTCAGATTTATTTAATCGGTGGTATTCATGAACGATATGTCAGTGTAAGATCAGTAAATGTGATTTGGATTTTTCTAAGATATTTCCTAATATAATTTTCGTATTGACTAAAGGGATTATATAAGACTAGAAGTTGGTTACATAGTAAAATATGTACGAAAATAACTATGGACTACAGAGAAACGGTAAATGACGGATTAAACTTTAAATTACCAACGTACAGTGTTTAATGCCAAACTTATAACGACGTGGATGAAAGTAGTTGGGTAAATTAATTTCTTGGCGACGTTGAGTAATATAAAATTTTCGATAATGAAAAATCGAGACTCATCTGCTATCGTACTTTACGTTATGCATGTTCCTTCACGTCATTATTAAAGTATAACTTCGAGTTTAATGTTCCTTTTCGATGATTAAATCCTATAAGCTTAATCTTCCATAACGTTAATTATATGTATCAATTAAGAAATATTTTGTGATTGATCGTTCTCCTCACTTTGAAATTAATTTCGCACCTTTAGCATTGCCAGAATTAATAAATCCACACTTTTCATAGAACCTTCCTGGTTGACCTTAGCATTTCTCGTAAACTGATATTAAATATGTTTAACCATAGATTTCTTCAAAATTTATTACAAGAGGATTGCGATGTTCGACCCATAAATACGAGGGTCTTGTGAGAAATAGAGTTCGCCTATAAATTCAAACGCCGTCCTTCTTCGTTGCATCTTCGGAGCATATTTATCTTTGATCAGTAATTTCCCTTTCATGCGAATGCTAAGCTAGCAAATGAGAGCGTGTTACATGCAAATCGAATGTACCAGTAGATCTGTTGTGAAACCAGACAGACCCTCTCGTTAGATTGCCTACGCACGGAATCTTTAAGGTAATTCTAGGTAATTTAACACAGGTCCCCAATTCTTCCAAACCACAGAATTCATCAGCTACAGTATGTAATGCCAGTTTTCTACTGTAAATAATTTTCGAAACGATTCCGATAAAAGCTTTGCTAATTGCTCGAAGTTTCCTTGAAAGTATACGTAATTCACATGTTATCGGTTTACAAGACATTAATCACAGTCGCACGGACACGTGCTATCAACAGACGTGTACCTGTCGCCAGGATACGTACATCGTGATTTATTGTTATCGTTTATACTGCGTTCGCGTTTAAAGATAAAGTATTGAGAAAAAGTTAGGAAAGTTCGATTCCAGTATCGCGTGCGTACAGATAATCCTTAGGATATACCGAGCGAATTTCAAGATATCTGGATTCCAGCTGAACAGTCAGATCTATATAGCTGTTCCTATGTATTAAAGTATCGTAAAAATGATCGAGGCTTTAAAATTTGTTATACATAAACATAATATGATTAAAAATTCATCGGATACTTGGCTGATAATTAGAGTGATACTATCGATTCGATTGTTTAGATAATAGAAGTTTGTTGCGTGTCAAAGTAATGAAGGGTCACTCAAACTTTTACGGTCAGGATAATGTGCTAATAGATAAATTACTTTGTCATCGATCACTTTAATGTTGTTCTACACAACGAATAAGTTACGAACAGTATGCTCTACTAGGTAAAATCTATTAGGTAAAATCATGAAATTGGGATGATAACATTTTCAAGTTTTTGGTAAACGATATTTCTCCTCATTCGTATGCATCTTATTCCTGTCACGTATTTTCTTTCCGCCTATCAATGCTATCTGTACGCTTTACATACGCATACAAAGCAAAGAATTTCACTGTTATATCCCGCAAGGTAATTTGAATTACATATTATTTATTTGAGTAAAGTGTTTGAGTGCTGTGTATAACGTATCAGGGAGCCATTTCGTTTTAATGAATGTAAACAATTGCCCAAACAATTTATGTCTTTCCAGAAATAGATTTCGACATTAGTTTTGGTGCACTATTCACTGATTAAAATTGAATGTTGGTGAACAAATATCAACCTTGTGGATTTCAGTATAGAACTAATTGCACCTTGTCACATCCATGTGAATTTTTACATTTGCATCGCTCTTATATTCGTGCCTTCACATCAGTGCATATTGATACTGCATCGGATTTTCTCCATAATACAGCGTATCGACGTTTTATAAATCGAAGGTCGAGCAGCTGCAAACTTCATGCAAAACATGATTCTAATTAGTCAGGTGCCCGTATTATTTCGTTTTAGAGATGCGTCCTACGTATGACTTTTGCAGGCAGCTTGAGCTCCCACTAATGATGTGTACAAGTATGCAAAACATTTTTTCGTTTGAAACTTATCGTCGATGGCAGTAAACCTTTACACCCTGCTTTAAACCCGACTCCCATTCTTATTCTATATCGAAAAGTCCATTGATACGGATCATAATAGTCGTGCAATTAAGCATTCATTTTCAATATGAGTTTGAACAGAGTAAATCTTTATTTGCCACCTTTTCCAATGACAGAACGCGTGTATCGTAATGAACATAACGGTAACGATTTGTTAATTAAAAAAGACCAGCGGGCAAAATCTGATTCGAAAAGAATTCCAATCGAACGTAGGTTTTAAAACGTTGTCTGATCAAACGGAAAGATATCTATAAGCAAGCGAGTGTTAATCGCTATCCCTAGATCAAAAAAAGTCAGTTTGAAAGGAAAGAACGAGTCACGGCTCTCCACAGATCGATGATTCGCTATTATAAACCGACTGTACCTTTTTCTGGGCCCTCAATGGATGCTCGTTGGCGCGAAAATTCCGTAGGCGGAAATCGTGAGCTCGATAAACGATGATCCTTGCACATAATTTAACCGATCCGGGTGGGATCACGGCCAGTCTATACCTCGTATTCGGCGTATGATTTGACATTTTGCACGGTCTACGCTCGTGGAACCTCTACCACTCTTCGTAGAATCGCCCACGTTAGACATGCAATTCATAAAGATTCTGCAGGAACATGTTTTATAGCAACTTTCGAAGAATCATCGCGATAATAAATGTGAGCAAAGAACTCGGATGGAATGCCTTTGATGCACCGCTTCTTCGGATTGCATATCCAGGACGAGATTGAAATACACAGAATTTGATTGGCTCGAATTTAATGAAGAAAAGCGTTGTGAATTATGTCTCATCAAATGCTGTACTCGTCGAATGAAGGAAAGTCGTGCATGAGTATAATATGGCAAATCATCCGTTAAGAGAAGGTCGTATGAGGAATGCGAACACGTCTTTTATCAGTAAAAAGAAGAATGCCTGTACAATAGTTCACAATATGAGTTTGGTCATCGGATCGGAAAACGTTTTGTCGTTCACCTTGACGCTTCATCGATGCGCTTCCCGCTTACGCATATTCGTATGCCCGTTGCGAGAAAGTTTTGTCCTCATGATTCCTGCCTGCGAGGCTAAAATTTTGGTGTTCCAACGGGTGCTTTTTATCGACGCTTGTTTCCAAAAATGAAGGCATTTACAACCTCGCTGCTATTGCCAATTTCGCTTAAAAGATATTTCTATATTTTTTATAGTGTACTGTTAATACAGGCGAGAGTTTCGTGCAATGTGGAAAAACCTAATGAAGTATTGCGATAACGCCAAAAATTACACTGTCCAAACGCAAACAAATTCATTCGATTTCTTTATTGCTTCAATGCCAACAGAGAACATTTTACCTGATATTTTAGAATGCTTACACGCTTTCAGTTTTTCGAAATTCCGTTTAATATATTTTGACTGCAATATTAAATTCAACAGAAAAAGACAATTGTTTCAATTGCACGGCCAGTGAGATTAAGCTTCAACTCCGTGTCCTCTGAAACTTCAAAATGGGATCCCATCACCGTGAGAATAAAGGATCTAAGTCAACGCGTATTTTTCCTGTTTTGCAGTTACTTAAAGTCCATTTTTGTTTGGTCTCAGATGTGAAATTCCTTTAATAATCTCGGTATTTGGGGCACATGGGTAGCAGGAATGTTAGTTTTCTTTCCGCAGCAAACCAGGCATCGTGCTAGGAATGTAATTTAATCTGTGGAACCAAGAACAATGTGACTTCAAGTGTATTGAGAAAGCGGAGGGTTGGAGCTTTAATGAAACAGGACCGCTGATTATCGATAACACATTACTTCATGTAGCGGTGTAATCTGTGACACGTACGATCCTCCACCAGTTAATTACCTACGGAAATAAACCAAGGATTAAATATCATCGTAGAATCGTTACTTGGGTTTAACTATAAGGTCAACCAAATACGATGGACCCCTTATAACGAATAAAAGGAACCAAGAGTTTGTAACTTTTATAAAAAGTTTTACATCAGTTTTGCACTAATAGTGATATCACAGAGAATCAAATCGATGATCGTAAATAGAATAGAAATAGAATAGAAATAAATCGTCTTCTATCCTATAAACGACGGATGAGTATTGTTGGGTGTATGTGTACGTAATTTAAAAGAGAGCAGTGTGCAATTTAATGCGTGAAATATGCTCCAGGTGTCACATGTATACCAAATACCAGCGTATATAATTATAACCGTAATGCGCAGAACTTCACATCACACGCTTCAGCAGAAATTAAGCTTGGAGTGCCACTAATTCAATGTTCTAATCACATTAATTATGGTCGCGGCGGTATTAAAGAATGTTCGATTGCAAATATGATTCAGCAATATCAATCTAGATAACGGGTCTCATTTTCTGGGAAAAAAAAACTACGAACTGTAGGAGCTATGCGCGATTGAAACTTACAACACTTGCGATCGATCGTGAAAATTTGAGAAATTCAGAAATTGCGTTGATATTTATACAAAGGTGTAAAACTACGTACAATGTCCTCAGAATTTTTTCCATTACAACAATTACCAGTGTATCGCAATTGAATTTACATGGTTGCGTCACACATTATCCAGATTTAGCCTCTCAAGCCAAACTACTTACTCACGTTCCATTTTCATTTGCAAAATTCAGTTGGAACAGAATTTACTTCGATTGCAATTATCTATGGGATTTATTTAGATTATTTTTTTTTCATATTATACCTCCTTTCCAAAATGAACCATTTACCCTAATATCAGTTAAGAATATACATATACAGCTCCAACATTCTGTTGGATAACATTCCTAAACGGACATATTCGTTTAAAAACAAATTCTGATGTTCATCAGGATCAGTTTTCACGGTTAAATATACTATTACATTGCCCATTAGTTCAATATTAATGTTCAAATCTTTAAACAATGATCTTATATAGTTTACACGCATAATATAAATATGTTTCTTATCAAATCTTACTCGTGTTTAACGGGATCCCCGCAAAGGCTAGAGCTTGATATACGTAACTGAGGGATTGTATCAAAGCAGGTAATACAACCAATTAGTGCGCCACAGGGTTAAACCTATATCCATCACAAAGCGTTACGTTTCTTATATAGAATACCATTAATGCAGTAAATTTCTCAAGGTTCTTGTTTAATATCGATCGATCCATGTCAAAGTAAGTATATCACGCAATTGCCATTTTCTTCGACATAAACGACGTCCCTGGAGAGATTGATTTCACCCCCGGCAACGGAACAATGATTTAATTACATCACTGTGCTTCGCATATTATGTACAAATTAATTTCGCCGGCTTGAAGGATGAAAGCGTGTCCAATCAAATTTTCATAAATCCCAGGGACCACAAATCACGCCTTTTCCATCTTCGTCGCGCTTCCACCGAAAATTAATGCCGAAACGTGTCGTTCGTCTAGGCGCCTGCCTTTTTCTGCTCGACAGCGTTTAATCATGAATAAATCGCACGCAAGGGGCAAATGCGGTGAGGAATGCAAATGTGGACGAAATAAAGCAGATAGTGTCATCCTAAAAGTAACTGTGCGTAAGCGGACGAAATTTAATACGGAATCGCCTCACTTTTCCCTGAGCAAGCGCACGTTTTTGCTCTTGTTTACCGGCTAAATCGCGAGCGCTGTTTTATCAGCTATGATTATAAGAAAAGCGAAGTAGCGTTGTGAATCATTAATTTTCGTATCTATTCCGTCATGCTCGTATACCTACAATCGATTACATCTGGACCATACGATCGTGACCTTGTGCATCGAACCTTTTCTTTATCGCAAGAGTCATTGTTCAAAAGAGGTCAACCGAAAAATAAGGAGCCACCCTAATACAGTATTTTTATCGTACATCCTGACCGTTCCTTTTTCCTCAAAACTACGACAATCGAATCACGTCCTTCGGCGCACTCGTGCATGATATTAATACCCCGCGGACTTCTTCATATCGGATATCTACAAGAAGAATTATAATATGCAGTTTGAAAGTGTCCGAGACCCTTTTTTTTTCTACAAACCACGTATGCGCAGTAAGCAGTTCATTGATTTTCACCATGAAATTTCTGCAGGAATGTAAGAATACTTCACGAAGGTAACTTTATCACAGGTGACGTGCCAAGATGAGGAAGGCAGCCAATGCATACCTAAAAAGGCCTTCCTCGTCCTCCTGCGTTTACCTGAATTCAGCTCAAACCTGGCTGCCTACTCGAGGACGGCCAGAGTTATTCAGGACTCGAAAAGTCGTAACGACATGGCTCACCTGAAGGCCTTGAGCTCCGAGGAGGGTGACGACAGCGAGATTTGCATACCCAGTAGCCTTTATCTGGAGCTCTTCAGGGACCCAGCTATGCGTGGCCACTTGAGCGTTATAGGGAGGACTCAAAAGCTGCCGGACTTTCCCAGGCGGCTTTTCGACGACACCGCAGAATCAGATCCGGAAGAACCGATTCCCGATTCGCAAAAGCGAAGCTTAGCCACGCTGGCAAAGAACGACGATCTACCAATTTCCATTCGAGACCGAAACCAGGGAGAGGACGACGAGGAAAAGAGAAGCGTCGCCCAGGGGTGCGTTTCCACATTCTCACCTTAATTTTTCGATCCATCAAATAAATGAAAGATTCGTTCGATAACATGTTGTAACGTGTTCCTTCTGTAAAGTAAATAAAGTATTGTATAAAGTTTACGGATAACAATTATACCTCTTGGTAAACGACATTGTCTTTGGTAATTGGTCCTTCTTACGGATAATCATTTCATTCACCCTTTGTAGGTCAAAAAGCTTTTGGTATTTTGCGTCAACCAGACCGTACTGCAGTTTAAAACGTATTTTAAAATACAGGGACGAGCTGGAATGATTTCTTAAAGGGGATATTTTTTTTTCAACACGTTCCGTGCCGAGCCTGTTTTACCCAACTTGTCGTTCAGGCCATTTGGTGTTTTGAGTGAAGACTGATATATTATCACGCAATATTTGATTACTTCATCAATCCATAAATAATTAGCTTGTTTTGAGTTGTTATCGTAGTTTGATTGTAAAAGTCAATCGGTACGAAACATTTCGATTAGTAAGAAGAACCTACTCTATTCGAATTTGTTAAGCAGAAAACGAGGGAAATAAAATATTTAACTAAAGAAGGAATAGATGAATATATGGAGATAATATTTTTTGTTTTTCATTTGTTTGCGTTGGAAAACAAGTTTCAAATATTACACGTTATTAATAATTATAGTACATATAACAATTAAACAAATTTATGTACATACTTTGTTCTGTATTGCATTTGTTATAATATCCCATTCTTTTAGTGGAAATATATCTTACAGAATTAAATTTTTCATAAAATCTATGTTTTCAGCACATTTGATAAATATGTCCGCGTTTACCGTTTACACAACACGTGGTATGGTACGTGTTGATAAAAAAACAGCCCAAAGTTTATTTGCTTAACGTATACGATCATTTCAAAGAATTAAGAGCAAGAAACATGGAGTCAAATTCGTCGTAGGACCTTAAAGGGTTAATATATTTCCGCGGAACTTTAGCCTTGTGCCACATCCTCACTCTTCTCCGAGATTCTCATTCACTGGAAGGCGCAGAACCCTTCCTAGAACTTCGTGTCTCATCTCGCGAATGCTACGTGTAATACCACCGACCCCCGACTTTAAACACCCACCCGTCGCCTTGCGACCCCTTTCCTCGATATCCTCGAAACCTTCCGGCATAAATTCCGACGGAAACTACGTCGAGAAATAACTCCATCCCTTTAGAAGCACTGTGGCTTGGTAGATAGACGCTGAGACTTCCTAGTGGGAGATACGGGCTCGAAACCTACCTATGGATAATGATCCATTACCTCTGAATAACTTTCCACGCGATAACATTGGATATCCTGCGGTTTGATAGTCGAATAAATATCCACCGTGCCATTTCATATCATTATAGATTTAGCAGTTTGATTCTCCGATGGATATCCATTTGATCGTGTTATATTACTGCATACTCCCAGGTTAGATCTATGAATAGATACCGTATCATCTGATACATCTATAGATTTATACCGACATTCAAACAAATATCCACTGAATAATATTAGGCCATTCAGAATCTATCCTAAATACCTTTGTAGAATCCGGTCATATGGTATCCATCTGAAATTCACGAAGTTAATCGATATCCCTGGTTGAAATATAATTCAACAAAACTGGCTTCTTACCCCAACAGGGAGGGCTTGGACGCGCTGATAAGAACCTTGCTGGACGAGGAATCCGAGGACACATCAAGGGATTACCAGTTAGAGCCAGGCTTACGGGAGTATCGAGCGGGTAAGCGAAACGTCGGCACGTTGGCGCGCGATTTCGCCTTGCCAACCGGCAGAAGGACCCTGGCATCCTTGGCGCGAAACCAGGAGCTGCCGAGCGGCAAGAGGAACATCGGCTCTCTGGCCAGGAATCAGATGTTGCCATTGAACGGCAAAAGGAACGTCGCGTCCTTGGCGAGAAGCTACTCGCTACCACCGAGTGGTAAACGGAACATCGCCTCGGTCGTACGAGACTACGGAATGCCCTATGGAAAGAGATACATCGGTGCCCTCGCCCGGACTGGCGATCTCCCTTCCAACTCGTACGACGACAAACGTAGTCTCGCTTCCTTGGCAAGGGCAGGCGCTCTACCCTTCAATTCCTACGACGAGAAACGAAATCTCGCCTCCTTAGCAAGGACCGGCGATCTACCCTTCAATTCCTACGACGAGAAACGAAATCTTGCCTCCTTAGCGAGGACTGGCGATCTGCCTTACAGCTCGTACGACGAGAAACGTAGTCTTGCATCCCTAGCAAGGTCGGGCGATCTTCCCTTCAACTCCTACGACGACAAGCGCAGCATCGCCTCCTTGGCCAAATCTGGTGACTTCCCCTTCGCGGAGTACGACGAGAAGCGAAGCTTGGCTTCCTTGGCCAGGAACGATGACTGGCCTACGAAGAGAGCGAAAGGCCCCGTATTTATCGGTGCTTACGTGCGGCACCTGAACCGAGGGCCGTTGCCTCTTCTGCCCAGCAGCGTCTACGATCAGCTGACGAAAAACATCAGAAAGGACGCCAACGTGACGGGGAGGAGTAAGAGACAGATCGACTTTTCGGATGAGTATCCTATGCCTGTTATGCAAAACGCCAACGTGCTGGACTACGAGGAGATGATGGAGGCTCTCACGGGTCAGTACCCCAATGCGGAGAAGAGGTTCATGGGTGAGTTTGACGTATACTTTATCGGGATTCTACAAGGTGCAGAGAATTGAGCGGTTTGTTTTGAAAGAGGCCTATGTCCATTTGTCGAGTACTTTTCGATAACTGCGGTGACGTGTACAGCACTAAGTTAGTTGTCGTAAACAACATTTTGCAATTAAGTATATTTGGAGGATACGATATTTTTAGAAATATTAATTGGAGAATATTGTATTGACACTGCTTTATAAAAATATAAGACGAATTAGAGCAGCGAAATACTAGGACATAATGGACTTATTATATGTACCCTGGAAGTATCAGGAATTCTTCAAATTTCTTCCGTATATATAAAATGTAGATGAGCAGTAAATTGCTATGTAATTTATATAATTAGGTTTCCTGAATTGCATAAATTGTGTTTATGAAGCACAGTAAAAAAGTATAAAAGAAATTTAGTATCGTTTTTTCAATTTGAACTATTTTAAATTAGTCCTTTTAAATTAATCGAATAGACTTGGGCTTATTCAAAATCTATAAAAAATCTAGTTGTTAATTTTGAAAGTGGCTTAACTCCATTTGGTGGCAAGAAAACACATATTATACACTTAATAAATGCTATTATTTTAGTAGGAATTATAAATTTAACTCTCTTACATACACTTAAATGGTGTAACAGATTGATATCCTGTGCATATAGTTTTAATTTCACTAAAACGTAGACTTCTAAATATCTCAATTTGAATATAAATGAACATAGGTCACTCAGGTTGATAAACGGCTCAATTCCATATGTGATATGAAAATCGGTATCGCGTTGCTCCATCAAATTGATCAACCTACGATCGACAAATCTATTTTGGTGCGGTTGATCATTTTCCTTAAACTACAGTTATAAATAAAAATATAACTAAGAATTTTCAACTACTACACGTTAATTCTTTGTCTCATATTTAAAAGTCGTACTAACGGTTCGTATAATTTGTTTCAATACCGAGGGTAATTGGAAATTTTATATCGTACGTAATAATGTGGATCTAACGAATTTAATATAATCAGTTGTATTATAAAATTCGGTACGCTTATCATGTTTATTCACCGTAAAAGAGCAGGACAATATATAATTCCAGGTTGTGACGGTAAGTCGATAAATTTACGTTTACTTCGCGGAAATAATAGTTTCGACATCACGTCACTTCTTACAGCTTCGCCGAAGGGCGAAACCCTCGTTGTCTGTTCATCGTATATCGTCCTTTTTTCCTATCTGATTTGATAAGAAAACCCATTAAGAATTTGTTTTAAAATAAAGTTCTCCTGGATTATGATAACGATACAGTTATTTGGGTCAGTTTCTTTTATCTTATTCGTCGCTTTATCACATTGTCGTACAATCATATATCATCAACTTGCACCTTTACAAAGAATTAAACACGAGACTTTGAAAATATCAAATCAATTTACCTTGACTGTATATCGGTTCATTGACCCTTACAATATAAATAAAAGATTTGTGCACTTGGTTGAGTTAAGATGTTGTTGGGATACACTCTGCACGGTGCAAATAATAGTTTCCATCAAACTTCTAAAAATGAGGGCCATAAAATGCAGAAGGTGATGCACTGCAGCTCGCTTTTTATTCGGACCGGATTCTTGAATTCGCAGGAGAAATTTGGTACTCCGCTTACACAGGGATATCGTAGAATATCATCGATCGTTGCTATTCTAATTCACGACTAATTCTAATTCAGTAAATTCTAATTCACGATTCTAATCGACTTCTTAAAAAATATCAATCTATCAACGAGCTGTCCTCGTGGCGGCATTATGTGGAAATAAAGGCGGAAAAACCCGCTTTACTCTTTGTGACCTATAAAAAGTCTTAGAAAAATGTCTGCCGAGGGAGAATGAACAATAGGCAGAATTCGAACCTGAACATTTTTCAAAATGGGGACAGCGGCATATACATGCATATATATATATATATATATATATATATATATATATATATACATATATATTTAGAGAAGGAATCGCAAGGAAAGTTCACAACTTCAACCTCAACAACCCATATTTCCAGATGAAAAATGATATATATTGCACATAGTTTTATAACAGTTCGATAGTCCTTAACTGCCTTACGCAGATTGTTCAAAGTAAAGGTCCATTAAAAGGGGATATCACAGGAACGTAAAGTGTATCCGTTATCCCGATCATATCGTTCGATAAAAATTCTCATAAGTTTAGTATTACGGTGCTTTATCCGCAGTTTTACGAGGCACACGTTAAATGGCATAAAACATGGGATTATCTGATATCAGTAAAGACTATCCAATAGGAATACATCACGCATCAGCTCTCCAGAACATCCTACGAAAATGATGTTTCATTTATATCTTAAGCTTTTATTTGAATCCAGTTAAATTTCCCAAAAAGGATATTCACACAATTTTGTAATATCCACGAAAAAGTTAATTAGACAAGGTACCTAAGACTGCCTTTGGCCGCGTTCAAATTTCGTAGCTTTTTCTTACCTCTCCCTTTGCTTTACTATATCAACCTCCGTGATTACTTCGCTTGGAATTTGCTACAGGCCGTTTGATGCCTGAGCTTTAGAACTTATTCGGGTCACGATACACACGCCCAGGACATGGATTCTTCATCGATTCTGCGGTTCGCCGATGACCGCGGTACGAAACGATTTTCATATTACATAATTGCAAACCTCCGGACTGGTGAAGGTTTGTCAAAGCTTTTTGGGGGTGAAGGAACCCCAGGCAGGGGCTCCGCCCCGAGCGATTAATAACATTCGGCCGATTAACTCCGGACCCGCGTCTCGATATTCACTGGCGCACATGTCAACCCCGGCTCTGTGACTGTCAGTAGCAGGTACTGCGCCGGAGATGCAGGCGGACGATACCCGATTTGACTATCCGGAAAAGCTCCAGCCAAGTAAGAGACATATAGGCGCACTGGCGCGCCTCGGTTGGCTTCCATCGTTCAGGGCGGCGCGATTCTCGCGATCACCTCGATACCTGATCGGCAGGTCAGACCATTAGGAATTTGGCCGTACTCCTTCGTGTTCTCCGTCACTCTGCTCCCACCTCGGTGTGATATCGCCATGTTGTTGTGCCAAGTAGTAGACAGAGCAAGCACTGGAACAGAAAAAAAAAAAAACACGCCGAACTTTTGTATCCAAGACCACCACGAACAATGTGATCACCATCCACAGTCATCACCTAATAATAAACGTATCTCGTCTTCTTCATCTTCTCGCTACTCCTCCTCTTCTTCTGCTCGGAAGCGCCACGGTAGATAGGTGTACAATCGATGTCTAAGTGTCTGGATGTTAGCTGTCTGGATGTTAGATTAGTCTGCCAGAACGCCCTTGGAGAGTATAAACGATAGACGAATGTACCAGGCGAGTAAACGGATTGTAGAGAACGGCGTTGAAGGAATTGTTCCGGATGGGCCGCTGAATTCCTTGACCGAAGACTTGCTGGTAGTTTCGGTGTTTAGTTTTACGCGCTATCGATGTTAGATCATAAGCAATTAGCGCAGCCATTTTTCACTTGTTCGATGTTTCCTCCTCTTTCTCTCTCTGTTGACGCATCAATGGCCAGTGTTTTATTGTTTCTTACAAGGGCTGAATTTCACCGCTAACCATCTCTATCCGATTACCGAATTTATGATAATAGAATGGGCGAGGCTTAGAGAAGCATAAATAAAGAGAGAGAGAGAGGGAGATTAAAACACTGCACCATTGTCGATGTTAAATGTCAGATACGCTAGAATTACATCGTGCTCTAGGAATTGTGTTCAGTGTACTATCAAGTGCAACAGAGGTACATCGCCACGCCCTGTGAAAAAACCGTAAGAGTTCTTTCATTCTCACAATAATGACGTTCAAAGTGCTCGTCAATAGCACGCTTTACATAGAAACCGCATTTCTACGGCACAAGGGCGCGGATCATGTGCCGCTGTCGTTTTGGTTCGATTCTCAGAAGAGCCTTTTATCGCTAATTATCCAATCGATCGCTTCTTATCGGCAGTTGCGTGTATAGTATAGATTAGGCGCGCGGTGTTGCTGATAATTGAATGCGTATTTCGGATATATAACCGAGAGATTATTCCTTTCAGGGAGAATCCCGCAGATGGGCAGAATTACTCGTCCGACTACTCCTCCAACTCGTCGGCGTGGTCGTCAAAGCCAGATTTAAGCTCAAAAGCACGCTACGTTCAGGCCTTGCACGGAGATTGTCGACACGGCTTCAAGAGGTTCCTGCTGTTACCACCCACGGATAATTTCCTTCGCCAGAAGCTCTACACCTCGCCTAGATCGATGTAAACCGTGGGTTTGCATGTACCGATGGAAATGTCATGTCATCAGGAGAACAGAATCGACGTTATAACGAAGGGGGAGGAGATTCAACGGGTGTAAATATCTTTTATGTCAAACAGCTTCCTTCCTTGCCGACCTCGGACGTTTAGCTTTCCCATAGATGGTACCACGCCTCCCGTCTGCCTATTCGCTCTTTTCCACGACCATCGGTCAATTATATCTTCGATTCTGTTGCAACGTATTCAGTAAAAAAATGCGACGTAACGTGATACGTCCTGATCGCATGCAGCGAATGATCTTAGGTTTTGGAATAAATCAGGCAAAGTTATGGAAATTTTGGTCTTAACCGTTTTAGCGTCAGAGCTTTGTAAAAATCCGCGTGGGATAATGCGTTTTTTTTTTATTCAATTGCAATTAATGCCGAGCTGTGCAATCTCGTTCTTCTGCTTGTTTCGTCGACATATGCGCGATTATGCTTTATATTGTTATTCATTTCTTTGCCACGATATGACTGACGGATGCGCTACACTCGAAACCGAGCGCATCGTGAATTGAGAATCGCGATTAAACGCCGCGGCGCTTTTCAAACACTGAATCTGAACAGCGCGATCGCTTGCGTGACACTAGAATGGTTAAGGGATGGAAGACATGCGGAGAGAACGGAGAATTCATTTTGTTACCAGACTACTTCGTTGACAATAATTCTAGTCGTACATAGAGGATGTCTTGACCGAGCGTGATGTGAATCACTATTCGCATAGTAAGTTAATCCAGTAATGACATTTTCTCGTTATTATATCTCTATTGCATTCTACTATCCCCCTCTCTTGATATTCATATTAACGAATGCGATCAATAATGTTTGATTTGCTAAATGTACCTCGATAGAATTTGTAACATTCTGAACCGTTTAAAGATAAAGATATTATACAGGTTAGTGTGCAATAGAATGTGAATTGGCCAATCTATACTCACGAATGGTTTAGGTCTAATTCTGTGGATATATAGACATATCCAGAAATTCTCATCCCTTTACTATATTCCTCGATAATATAAATATACTTATGACTTAATGTGTAATTATACGCTGTATTGCAGAACTTAAGAAAAGTTTAATATTCGCGTGAGTAACGTACGTTTAAGTCTTGAAGACGGCATACTAATCTGCGATAGCAAATCGCATTTGCAGACAATAATCCAAGACAATAAATCAGTATCGTTATAGAAATAATCAGCTGCATGTTTAACAATGATCTCGAAGTATTTTTAATATCGATTTGTCGGTAATCTTTTTGCTTGATATTTGTGTCATTGAAAGTCGGGAAGAAGGAAGTACATTTTGATGACATTTGTATTAAAGTAATTGTGGTAATACACAATGAGTCGCTTGAAAAAAGGTGGATAAAGAACAAGAAGTAAATTTCTTTTTCTGCAGCAGGAAATCAAAGAAGTCCAAAGGCAATCTATGACATGTAGCGTTATGCATTGTGCAAAAGGTTTAAAGGTAGTGCTCAGAGCCGGCAAGCTCGATAGTAATAACGCGAAATCAGCTTTCCTTTGTCCATTGTACATGTTCGAAAAGTATTAGATAGATCATTGTGTAATATGTATATGGTACTGTAACATTCCATGGAGAGAGACTCGGCGTAGAGTTTCCAATCGACAAACATCATCGATTTGTTATTACTGTGGATGATGCATACTGCTATGATCCTCTTCAACTCTACGATAATGTATTATGTGTTTGTCTAGACAATAATCGATAAAGGACATGACAATAAAGCGATAACAACATTAGAATAGTAATTCTCTTTTTCAACTCCAATTTCAGTATGTTACGGATATCGTTGTAAGGTAAAATTAGTCATTGAAATTTGCTTATCAATATTTTATTTGTCAATGATTTATTGAATATAATTATTTACTATCAACATATGTTATAACTCCGTATGGTATATATGTTCTTGTTACGCAAATATTGCGTCGATGTAGAATATAAATACTGTAAATATGGTTTATTGAGCTTGCCTTTGATAAATCAGCCGTAATATCCATTCGAGAATGATACTAATATGATTGTAAATGACGGCTTTTTCTTCTGCCGGTGATTCTGTTGATGGTTCTGATCGTTTAGATCGTGATTCCACGTTTGTTTCGGATGATGATTTTGATGCTGGTGGAGAAATATTTACGTTTCCGGAATTGCCGTTGCTACCATTTTGGTTGCCGTTGACTAAATTACCATTGACATTGCCATTTCCGTGAGAAACGTCGTTATTTTTATTTCCGCTACCTGAATTATTTATTATGAGAGGCTGAATTGCTGGACCTAGATTTCCATTCGATGCCTTATTGGAATTTTGGTTATTACCATTATTATTGCCGTTCACTAAATTGCCATTAACATTGTCCGCTCCATTGGCAACCGCATTTTCTACATTGTTGTCTCCAGAATTTATAATTAGGGGTGCCAGAACTGGGGGTGGATTTATATTTGCAGCATTGCCCGCATTTTGATTATTACCATTATTGTTTCCGTTTACCAAATTACCATTGACATCGTCAGCACCATTGGCAACTGCATTTTGCTGATTGTCATTGCCAGAATTGATAATCAATGGAATCGGTGCTGGCTTTAGACGTGCATTGGCTAAATTACCAGAATTTTGATTGTTAGCGTTATTATTGCCGTTCACTAAACTGCCATTCACATTGTCCGCTCCATTGGCAACCGCATTTGCTAAATTGTTGTCTCCAGAATTTATAATCAGAGGTGCCACATTTGGAGGTCGATTTATATTTGCAGCATTTCCCTTATTTTGATTATTACCGTTATTGTTTCCGTTTACCAAATTACCATTGACATTGTCCGCTCCATTGGCAACTGCATTTTCTACATTGTTGTCCCCGGAATTTATGATCAGGGGTGCCAGAACTGGAGGTGGATTTATACTTGCAGCATTGCCCGCATTTTGATTATTACCATTATTGTTTCCGTTTACCAAATTACCATTGACATCGTCAGCACCATTGGCAACTGCATTTTGCTGATTGTCATTGCCAGAATTGATAATCAATGGAATCGGTGCTGGCCTTAAAAGTCCTCTGGCTAAATTACCAGAATTTTGATTGTTAGCGTTATTATTGCCGTTCACTAAACTGCCATTCACACTGTCCGCTCCATTGGCAACCGCATTTTCTACATTGTTGTCTCCAGAATTTATAATCAGAGGTGCCAGAACTGGAGGTGGATTTACATTTGCAGCATTTCCCTTATTTTGATTATTACCGTTATTATTGCCGTTCACTAAACTGCCATTGACATTGTCCGCTCCATTGGCAACTGCATTTTCTACATTGTTGTCTCCGGAATTTATAATCAGAGGTGCCAGAACTGGGGGTGAATTTATACTTGCAGCATTTCCCTTATTTTGATTATTACCGTTATTGTTTCCATTTACCAAATTACCATTGACACTGTCCGCTCCATTGGCAACCGCATTTTCTACATTGTTGTCTCCGGAATTTATAATCAAAGGTGCCAGAACTGGGGGGGGATTTATATTTGCAGCATTGCCCGCATTTTGATTATTACCGTTATTATTGCCGTTCACTAAACTGCCATTGACATTGTCCGCTCCATTGGCAACCGCATTTTCTACATTGTTGTCTCCAGAATTTATGATCAGAGGTGCCAGAACTGGAGGTGGATTTTTACTTGCAGCATTTCCCTTATTTTGATTATTACCGTTATTGTTTCCGTTTACCAAATTACCATTGACACTGTCCGCTCCATTGGCAACCGCATTTTCTACATTGTTGTCTCCGGAATTTATGATCAGAGGTGCCAGAACTGGAGGTGGATTTATACTTGCAGCATTGCCCGCATTTTGATTATTATCATTATTGTTTCCGTTTACCAAATTACCATTAACATTGTCAGCACCATTAGCCACTGCATTTTGCTGATTGTCATTGCCAGAATTAATGATCAGTGGTGATAACACCGGAGATTGATTTCTTTTTGCCACGTTTCCGGAGTTTTCATTATTACCGTTCTGGTTGCCATTTACCAGATTACCATTTACGTTGTTATCCCCATTGGAAACATCGTTGTTATTGTTCAGATTTCCCCTATTGTTGATAATAAAACTTTCCTGTTTGGGTTTATCTTCCGGTTTGGGTTCATCTTCCGGTTTAGGTTTTTCTTCCGGTTTGGGTTTTTCTTCCGGTTGGGGTTTTTCTTCCGGTTTGGGTTCATCTTCCGGTTTCAAACTATTCAATCCGCAAGGATGAGGATTTATATCCTGCACACATTTCTCATCCTTCACACAACTATTGACCGTCGCATTGTATCCTTCGTTACAAGCGCAACTCAGCTCTACGGCCTGATATCTGTTCGCACTGATCTCCGCGCAATAGAGATAATTCTGACACTGTGGCGGATTCAGCGGCTGGTTGCCCACCTGTCTGCAGGTCTGCACGCATTTCTGCTGCGCTACGTCGTATTTCTCGTATTCTCCACAGCGTCCCAGAAGCAGTGCGTTACCCTGGACGCATATTCCCCAGATTCTGTCGTCCGCGGGATACGTCACGTATCGACCATCCTGGTTGTTACAGTTAATTGCCACGCAGTCCGTTGGTCGACGACGGAGCTTGCATTGGCCGGTTGCGTGGTCATAGACGTTGTTCTGAGGACAGGAGTTCGTTCTAGCAACGCCATTGGCGCATTTATGGTATTGACTGCAGTTCGACGGATTCGGATAAATGCCGTCCTCGGGGGGGCAGACGAAAGTGTTTAGTCCGCAGCTAGGCGGAGGTTGGCTCACGCATTGTACCCTGTTAGCGTCGCAGTAAGGTGTGCTGCTGCTCTCGTCGCAGTTTATCGATGCGATCTGTATCAGCTCGTTGTTCTCGCGCATGCAGACCACGATCTTGTTGCAGCCCTTGCACTCTCTTTCCCTGCCCTGCGTGCATTTTACAGAAGGATCGCGGCCAATGACGATCCTCCCGCCATTGGCGTAAAACAAGGACTGTAGCGACAGGCCGGAGGTGACCTCGCAGCCGATGATCAGTGCCTGAAAATTAAATGCGCTGTCCTGATTATATGAGCCTGACACTGATGATCGTCGGTTTAAACGTTTTATTTAAGAGCTAAATTGAAAGTACTTGAAGTTTTTTTGGATACTACGATCGTGGAAACGTGTGACAATGTTTT
Source organism: Ampulex compressa (assembly GCA_038496175.1). Classification (NCBI taxonomy): domain Eukaryota; kingdom Metazoa; phylum Arthropoda; class Insecta; order Hymenoptera; family Ampulicidae; genus Ampulex; species Ampulex compressa. The sequence goes on along the minus strand of JBCFXI010000381.1, from coordinate 103,802 downwards.
CGGAGGAATCTCAGTTTTTGGTGACTTTGTTAAATGTTCTTTGAGTGATCTTTGTTAAAATGTAAATCCTAGAAATCTTTAAAAGCTGTTTATATTAACGATAAATTGCGTTTAAGTTTTACCGCGTTTACCTCGTGTTTTATACGATCAGGAAGATGATGATAAATTATGAGGATTAGAATATGGTTTGTATATAAGTTTAAAATATAAAGATTGTAATATATAATTATTATTATAAAATGTTAATTATTACAATGAATTTCTATTTTGCATTTTGCACAACACGCTATCTGTGTAGATTTTAAGTGATCATTATTGTTTACTCACCAAAATAAGCGATACCTGCAGGCGCGTCCGCATTTTCGAGTTATTGAAGGTCTGCAGTTTCCTAACGCATCTCTTATATACAGTTGGCTTGTTAAAATTCCGATAATATTTAAGCGCATGTAAACATATGACGTGAATCATTAGAAAATGTTTGCCACTTGAGAAGATTATTAGACAGCAGTAAATTCATTTGATAAGGAGGTTTCCTAGAAACTGTTGAAAACTGCTCTTATACTTCCCGGAAAATCTTCCTCATTTTTGCGAATCGAAGACTCGCAATGTTCCTTCCGCGATTCGTAAAACATTTTAGGAAGTGAAAAGGTGCGCCTTTCATTATTCGATAATTAATAAGAACCATCAAATATTTCTCATCCATTGCCATAAGAAAATAGGCTTCAGCAAGGACTTTTTTAAGTGATACAAGTAATTTTCTCAGGTTTAATCTTTTATTATGGCGCCAACAGTTTGAAGATGATGATAAGCGATCTTTATCGACGTAATTCTATCACGAAGCACAACGTACTACTGATTATGAGCTTAAAATCTTTTCTCCGCCAACCACAGTAAGGCTAACCACAGTAAGTATCTAACCATAGTTCATGTAAATAGCTTACAATTTTTTGCTGGAATAGGAACGTGATATAATACAGTACATATCGTGTTCGTCCTCTGTTGTCTGCTGGGGTCAAATAACAGGTTACGAACGTCACGAACATTCTATCTTGTCATCTGTGTAACCGTTCCTAGCAAAACATTTATTTACGATTATCATCATAAATCGTCGAGTAACAGGAATATTATTGATATAACAGAGGGGTAATTTAAATAAATATACCCGATTGCAGCAGATGTTAAATTAAGAATTCTTATATCACCATCAAGCTTTTATGCCGCGATGATTCAGTATTTTATAATTACTATTTTGATTATTAATTTATTACGAGTACTTCAACTTGTTATCTATCTTGAATTACAGTTGTTCAAGTATCCCAAAACATTGAGAGCTTCAGGTCATTTTTTTACTACTTTGTTAAATTCAAATCAGTAACAAATGTTCATAATTACATTATATTTCATTATTTATATTATTATTTCATAAAAGAATAAATTAAAATCTGAACGGAGAAGAAGTAGCCAAAAAGTCAGATATACAGGTTACATTAACATATCTGTATGCGTTCTATTTTTATTTCATCGTTTCTTTTAATTATATCCAGGAGGGTTACAACCCCTGAGACTTGTCCCTCCCCTCGGCTACGACGCTATTCATAGATATTTCTTCGTAAGGGCATGATGCAGATATCATTAAACATTTATTAATATCACTTTTATTTGTTCAGTGTTAACGTAAAACAATGCAAAGAGAATAAATAGTCATTCGGAAATAGAGCAAGATAAATTTATTATGTACAATAAAAGTCTCCATGTATCTACAGCATCTGTCTCGCCTAGCATTTGCACCGTCCTCGGCTAAAATATTCCACCCACGCTGCGATGATAGTTGAGCTGAGCGTGTTGAGTATAGTCGTAACCCTGGTCATACCATTCCGTCGAGGCGGTATTCCCAGTACTCGAAGACTGGGTACCGTGACTCGCGTGAGCAGCATGCTGATGACTGCCATGACTCGCTGAATATTCGCCACTTTGGAAGTGGTTAAATTGTCCCCAGCCGATCTGCGTTCTGGACCACTCGCTGTTCCCTGAAATTATACCAATCAACAGTTAGCATGTCGATTAAGACAAACCAAATGGTGTAAAACTAACAAACAAATTTCTATCGTGAGAAGAGTAGGGATGGTTTATGCATAAGAAAAACGTGTATTTTAAATTTGTTCTTCAATGAAAATATCTTTAAAATATCAAGTGTAAATGTAACGTGTAATATAACAAGTGTAAATATATAAGATAGTCGGGTTACGCTTTAAGAAAGGAACCGCTCTTTTTTTACATCCTGAGTAAACATGTAATTGTTTTGGTTATAATACAACATTTTAAACGAGTTTCTTTAAATAAAATATGAAAGGTGCTTGAGTAAATTCAAGGGACACAATTAGAGATATGGTTCTTTCTTGTTTGTTAATCCTTCACGATTCTATGTCGGCTAGGACTCGACAACGCATCCTTGATCATCGAAGATCATTACACCAGGTTTACGAGCGTGTGTGATACATCTAGCTCTACGAACATGCATTAATGTTATGCATAAACAAACTCGCGGTAGGGATACCACATAGAAAACATTAAAATTAAAAGGTTTCGAAAGAAAGAAATTTTGATATATATTTATCTCACAAACGTTTGGAAGTCAGCATAAATGGTGGTAAAAAAAATGTAAACAGCTTCTGTAATTTCCTTTGTGAAATCCGAAATGCGTCAAGGTGACGCGCTGCGTAAACCAAGCGTTGAATGATCCGATAAATCCCTTTGATAGATTACGATGTATTTTGAAGTATATCTTTAACGTAACCTTTGTATACTAAGTTGTTCAATAAGTTCGTGGAGCAAGTTCGTCAACAGTAGAACTAAAACTTCAACGCCATTTTAATATCTCATGTTTCATAAAAAAAACTCAACCAAGATTTCAATATCTTTCTGCAATATTTTAAATCAATTTCTAGGTTTCAAACATCCCTGTGTACACTGTGTGCCGCATTCCCTAACAATGCAACAAAAACATAACATTTCAAGCCTTCTTTAACTTTTAAACTCCTATCAGCTTAAAGTCTTCAACTTCTACTGTTCTTTCTATAACTATAAATACATTTTTTCACTTCTGTTCCGCGAACAACCTAGTATCTATAATAAAACACGACAAAGTCTGTGAGATCTTAAAGAATCAACACGCACGAAGCGGCGGAGAAACGTGAGCTTTGATGAGAAACGAATCGAGAACTCACCAGGGTTGTGAGAGAGCGTCGTCGGTGCCCCATGGGCGGCGGGCGGTTGGATCGTGGGAACTTGTCCGAGTTGCATCGCGTTGGCGTGTCCCTGCAAGGGACCAAGGTGCCCGGTGATGCTCACGGGGTGGCCCTGAAGGGCGCTGCTCATGGTGGTTGGTACCTGAGCCATGGAGGACGGCATCTGGGCGACTGTACCACCGACCTGATGAACTCCAGCTTGGTGGAGCGCCGTCGGACTGTGATGCAGCGTCGTAGGTACTTGCGGTATTCCACCTGGCATTTGCGGTACTTGCGGTATCTGGGCGAGCTCGTGACTGGCTGCCGCGTATTGGCAGGGCGTCAATGGTAAGCTGGCCACCGAATGGGCTATGCTGCCAGCGTGCTTCCTCAAGCGAGCTCTGCGGTTACTAAACCAAACCTGGAACAAGGTTTCTTTTTTTACGTAAAATGAGAAATTCTGCAGTCGACAAGGTATATTCTCGGCGGCCTATTTCCTTGAGTAAGTATCATGTCGCAATCAATGTCTCGATGGTCTTTAACGCGTTGGGTGTTTGTTCTACCTTCCTTTTCGTTTAGCCCACGATTTAAGATTTTGTCTACAAACTGGCGATTGGAGATCTGTTTAGGCTGCGGTAGGACTGAATGTTTGCAACACTTTTTGACGCTATTTAGCTTCATCTTGTGTACAAACGTAGTCTAATGTTATCGTATGTAATCTTGTATTTTCACGATGTTTACTAGCATCTTTACTTCTTTCTTCCTCTTCTTTAGTTCCTCTTTTGCACGGATCATTCGTTCCA